>JAVQJF010044657.1:0-32638 GCA_036023855.1 Gadopsis marmoratus | reverse complement strand
GTTCCACAGGAGAGGAGCTTGGTAGCTGAAGGCTCTGGCTCCCATTCTACTTTTAGAGACTCTAGGAACCACAAGGAGCCCTGCATTCTGGGAGCGCAGTGCTCTAGTGGGGTAATAGGGCACTACGAGCTCTTTAAGATATGATGCTGCCTGACCATTAAGGGCTTGTCTTTTTGAGACAAGATGTGCCTGATTTTTGCAATGTTGCGTAGGTGAAAACAGGCAGTCCTTGGAAGTTTGTTTTATATTTTAACAGTTAAAAGGACATATCCTGATTAAAGATAACTCCAAGATCCCTTATGGTGGTGCTGGAGGCCAGGGCAATGGCGTCTAGAGGAACTGTATCTTTAGATAATGTGTTTCAGAGGTGTTCGTGGCCAAGTACAATAACTTCAGTTTTGTCTGAGTTTAACATTATAAAATTGCAGGTCATCCAGGTTTTTATGTCCTTGAGTCATGCTTCAAGTTTAGCTAAATGATTGGTTTCATCTTCTCCCAGATGAAATTACAAGAAACCCACATCCTTCTTGCCTTTCGTAACCCTACTAAATTCTCATTTTATGCTTGTCCTTCACCACAGGTGTCCTGAAGCTGTAACGACAGTATTCCCTCACCACAGGAGATCCAAATGACAGTCTTTGACAAGGAATGCTGCCTTAACTTGGATGAAGCTTGGTCAAACCTTAGGTTTTTCCAATCCACCCTCAAGGGTGGAAAAGAAAAGGTGGGTTTAAACTGCATAGCTTGGGTCTTGTTTCTTGGCGATTCCCTCAGGTTACTGACACTAACTTAGTCATACATTGTTCCCATTTATCTTTGACCCAGACTGCGAGGGCGAGGCCTGAAGCTGAAGCGGTGTGAAACAAGTTTGAAGTCGTGCAGGTAGCGGTTTGGTGGATTTGTGGGCAAGATTGATGGGCTGACGGGATTGAAGTGATGGGAACAGGAAGGATTGTGGTCTTTGCCCTAATGTTTGTTCCCCTCGGTGAGTTTCCTATTCAAGGATTAAAGTTGACTTGCATCACACAATGGTTCATCGGGTTGAGCAAACAAATTACGGAAGAGTTATCGGAGAGCCTGGAGCACCTTTATTTGAAAACATTCCAAGCATTTGGCTTTTGGAAACTAGAAGAAGTGGAGCTGTGTCCTTCAGCCAAGAGCTCTTTTGACACCAGGCCATATGAAGAAACCTTATGTAAGGGCACTCGCACAACAACAGCCAGGCGCACTCTCTCACATTAAGGGGGAATCTGGACGCATTTAAACCTTAATGGATCCCTTTGTGGCCATGAAAAGGGACTGAGCCAACTTCAGCCAGGCTTCCCATTGTTAGGAAATGTACAGCAACTCAACCGGTGACATGGCACGTTCAGAAGTGAGTCACGGGCCAAAAACACCGCGCCACACCCGCAGGCCATAAACTCTATACGGTGGGACATCGAGTCCTCTCAAACTCATCTGCGGCTCAAATACACAAGGACCTGTTGACAGGGCTGAGAGGGAACCGACTGAACTCAAATAAAAATATCACTGCCACGGCACAGCGGCGGGGGGGCATATTTTCTGCAAACAGAAAGCACATCCCTCAAAGTGACTAAAACGGTCACAAGAAAGGATTCTCGTGAGAAAACGGGCTTTAAAAAGAGGCCATTTCCAGGCGTTATTAAATTCCTAAAATTAGTCTGAGCTTTAACCCTCGACTTGGCAAATGGTGGCACGGACATGTTTTTACACACGATGGCTGAATGTGGGGTTTTTATGTTGTTGTTTTTTTTACTGGCTTCTTAATTTTGGTGAGCTGGAACATGTACATATCCCAAACACATAAAAAAAAAACGGCTCTTCACAGGAGGAAATGACACAGCGTCACCAAAACCATCCGTGCCACAACTTTTGAGGCTGTTAAGCTGTTGGCCTTGAAACTACCATCGACAGTGTGCCTTTGGCCAAGACCGCTCTGTAATTAAATGGCAGCAGTTTCAGCTTTTTCCCTTGGAAAAAAAATATATATAGGGTCTAAATGCAACTTTTGCTAAGGCTCGCTGGCACACGGTCCATGCCATCCCGCTTCATTCCTCAACCCACATCTGGTCATTCAACCTCAGAATGAACAAAGGTTATGCCAACAAATCCCACCAGAAAAGGCAGCCTTGGTGTCAAACTGAAACTGAAATAGTGCTGCGGTTGAATTCCTGAATGCCAGAGGTAAACGCATTACAGAATCCAAACAGCGGAAATCTTCCTTGGAAGTACGCTTTGGCCATGTAAGCACAGAGATTAATCTTTCAACTTTATAGTGAACTAATGAGAAACTGGGCATCTTTCTCTACGCCTTAATGAGATGGAGGATGAACGCTTTCCAGCGACAGCTCATTACGTCATTACGTCTAATTGTGTTCTCACACTGAACATGACAAGCAGCATGCAGTGTCTATGGCCAATTCATTCATTTGCAGTACCATGTTTTCTAATGGCGGGCAAAAAAAAAAAAAAAGGATAAGCTCATTATTGTAATCTGACAACAACACTTGGCATGTGTGCCAATTCCCCCAGCTCGTATTAGCCATGATTGATTTTTTTTTATGTCAGTGGGGGAGGCACACACAGGGTCATCAGCTGCCTACTTTAATTACCGACGCTTTTCTATCCATCCTCACACTCCAGTAGGGAGATTTTTTACTATGTGAAAGAAAGCTTCAAATGTGTTAATTATCTCTCATCTAAAAACACACACTCCCCCAATATAAACTGATGCTGAATTTAATGCCCTCAATCTGCCTTTCATTTTGCACTGTTCTCTTCAATATACCTTTAAGTCACTGTTTGTGAAATCAGGCTGGGGGTATAAGCAAAATGTAGCGTCTTAATTGAGTATTTCTTTTGCAAACATCTTCTACTCACCAACGTAACCACTGGTTTGTCATGTTTCTTTCCTTCTTTGTGGCAGTGTTGCTGTGTTTACAATGTTCACCATCTTAGGTTAACGTGTTAGAACTAAACACAAAATACAGCCGACGCTAAATGGAAATGGCCTTAGTTCTGCAGGTATGTCATCATAAAACTACTCTGTAAAATGTTACGGGGCCACAAAAAAAGTTATTACAATTCATCCTGAGGGGAGCACGGAGAGACACAGAGAATGAGACATTTCTCAAAACCACAGAAGTCAACCTCATGGTGGCACTAGAGGAAAGGTAAGGAGACCACCACTGTCTGTAAGCCTCTTCCTCTGGGAACCATGAGTGTCTGTACAACATTTCATGGCAATCCCTCAAATAGCTGTTGAAATATTTCAGTTGGGACCAAAGTTGTGGCCCGATCAACATTACCATCCATAGAGCCCCCTGCTGATGTCGCTATAGATAAGACCCAAGTTGTTCTAAATCTCAGTGACAGTAACAGAAGTTAATCCCATTTTGGTTTCTGACATGAATGGGTCCGACTTGGCTTTGCGACATCCTTGCCGCCACTAAACAACATTTGGCTCTACCATTACAAATGGGGATGTAATTTAATGTTAGCTAGGTTTCAACATTTGACAAACTTCCTGACTCCCGATTTTAAAAAACAGACCGCGTGAGATTTTCAAGAGAGAATACATTTTTGTGCAAACGCAAGTTGAAGCAGGACTACTGTGACGAAAAGAGATGAACTTGTGAAAGCAGTCTAACTAACTGGAATGTTGGTTGAACACAACATCGGTGGAAAGAGCCGCACTCTTTCTGGCTGTAACCCCCTGCTTCCCTCCTTAAGGCCTCTTGGTTTAACTCTCCGCAGGCTCAGCAGTCTACGTCCCTGCCACTTTCACACATCTGCAGAGCTCGCAAAGTTAAAGACTACAGCAGTATTTGGAGGCTGCGGACAGCAGGTTTGTGTGGTCGGACGCCCCCGCATGTCATGTCATGCTGAAAGCATCAACAGCCGCCAGACAAATCTTCACCTGCAGCACTGTGTTGCAAAAAATATCCTTTTAAAATTCTGGGAAAGTAGAGCAAGGAATCAAGAATGAACTTGTTGTTTGGCTTTCAGATGACGCTCGATAATGAATCGGATATATAGCAGCAGAGGCCCAGGGGCAATCAATGAGGATATCCTCCGCTGCCACTGCGCCAGACCCATGAAGCCCACGTTATTTAGTCCAGTTGTTCCAACAGGCCAGTCCCCCCTTCCACAAAACCAGGACAAATCAGTTCGACGGAGCAGCGTCAGTCACTTCTACAACATAAACACAGGTTTTCCATGATTACTATTACAACCACAACAACTATTTTCTATTTTTCTTTGCATAAAAATGTGGGATTTTAAACTGAAATTATAAAACTGTGCCCGTTCTGCGAATCCACCCACGGACGACTTACATCTTAATCTGTTTTGGAAACACAGAGTCGGGCCGACGTCTAATTCACTACAGGGCATGGTTGTTTAATTTTCATTTGTTTCAAATTATGGGAAGAAAATCCCATCATGTACATGCAGTGAATCCACTACATTCAATCAGCCGCAGCCGCTGCAAGACCGCCACCAGCACTCCCATGGGACGTCAACATTTCGAATTTGATGAAATGTCAGTTTCACAAGCAGAGCCGCTTCTATTTTAGCCACTTCTATTCTGTGCGAAAGTGAGGCTCCGCACTGTCCAAAGTGGTAAAAATACAAGAATGCTTATGTGTCGAGGCAAAGTTGCAAACTAGAGACACACGAAGCACTGAAAGTAACTGCACATGGCTGGATTTATAAGTTAGCGGCTCGATTTCATATATACATAAACAGTCATAATGATTCCTCTAAAGTCTGACTGCAATACATGTGCACTGAAATGACTTCATTTTATATTTGACAATTTCCAAAGCAAAGGTCATTTTTGTTTACCTGCGCACTGAAGGATAAGGCTGGTGATATTTTTCTCGCAACAAATCCCACGAGAGGCTAATACCAACAATGACCTGATACTACCAACAAGTAGGCTATTATGTGTATATGTGATACATCGTATCCCTCTGTGCCATGTGGCTCCATTGTTGTCCATTAAAACACATCAATGAGCCATACTGTAGCCCCGGATGAAATACTCCTACATTACTATGAACATGGGCACTGTGACAGAAGGTCGTGGGATGGGACTGAAAGCTGCAGAACAGCTACTGAAGCGACCTTGAGGTGAGATTGTCAAATGGACACTAGTTTATTTCGACTCCATCCCACAGAAATCGCCTGCTGCTGTAAAATACTCGCAAATGTGTCTTAATCCACAGCTGAAAATAGTTCCCAACAAATGTGCACCATTTCCTCCTGTTTGAGTAACGTTTGCTAAAACCTACAGTTCCCAGCTTTAAAACGAAATGACGCTTTTAGAAGTGAAACTATGCATTTGTGAGTCGTTTTCAAACATCTGACAATTTTGAGTGCCGCAGCCAAGGAAGGGAAGATGAAAAGTATTGTGAGGCAGACTAACGCCGTGTGGGTTTTGGTCTCTTCATGGCTGTTGACAATTAGAAAGACATATGAATGAAAAAATACATTTATGTTTCTTGTTTAAAAAGATGATTACATTAGACACAGAGTATAATGTTTAGAGCCCAAATCCTACCAGCGGCTGGAAAAGGCTGGACTGAAAGACAGCACAGAGGCACTAATCATGGCAGCACAGGAACAGGATCTGAGCACAAGATCAATAGAGGCCAGGATCTATAAATCCAGGCAGGACCCCAGGTGCAGACTGTGCAAAGATGCCCCTGAAACAATCCAGCACATAACGGCGGGGTGTAAGATGCTAGCAGGCAGGGTGTAATGGTGTACAGGAACGTCTGTGCTATATATGGGCTGGAAGCCCCAAGGTCACAATGGGAAACACCTCCGAAGGTGGATGAGAATGACCAAGCCAAGATCCTGTGGAACCTCCAGATACAGACTGGCAAACTTGTGATTGCAAAGCGACCGAGACATAGAGTGGCTCCAACAGATTCCAGGCACAACATCCGAGATCTCTGTCCAGAAGAGAAGATGCGGGACCCTCGAGCTCCCAGGCCTCTGGCAGAGGACCCGAGCTTGAAGGAGGAACAGACCGCCTGAAGGGGCGAGAGGGGAATTTTTTTTATAGATTTAATTTTTGGTTGGAGAACTTTAAAACTCTTTAAAATACCCCATCTTTCCATGGATCATAAGAACCTCTATGATTTCAAAGAACAATCATGGACATGCAGGAAGTGCAGACTTTGATACTGTGACGTTACCTTTCGTCAAGTATTTCACCATAACCTATTATTGCCATGTCTGTCATTCCTTGGACTGTCTGTTCTTGGTTTTGTCAAAAATTATAAAATTACTTTAAAAAAAAAAAGACAAGAAAAGCAAACATCTACAAATAAAATCAACCAGAGATTAGAGTATGTGCAGTCCAACACTAATGAGTACGAGATCTAAATGAGGCCGTCGTCTTTTGATTGCCTTCGACTAGGCAGGACATCGGGTCTCGGGGTTAGTATAGTGATCAGATTGTTGTCCGTGATCAATAGCCAGCAGACTCAACATGTGTAATCAATGTTTTCTCACTTGCCTTCAATTCAATTTTATTAAAAATTGCGTGGTTCACCGTAACAATCACAACTGCTGCAGGTTCCTCAGTCTCCATTTTCATAGGTTGGTGGTCCATTCCCTTCTGCTACGTAGCCAAGATGGCAACCACCGAGGATGAGAAGTGTCCAGTGTTTCACACTTTTGGCCGTTATGAGTACCCCATCCGGGTACTCCTAGTGCACTACATTTTTTAATTATTATAATTGCCGTAATTGTCAGTGTGAACACAATTATGTACTTTAGATAGCAAGTGTACGTACGGAAAAATGCTTGAGACACAGCTCAAGTTTGGGATTAGGAGGGAACATTTTCATTTAACATTTCAAATCAGCATGAGTTCCTGAAGATTCACAGTGCCCTATTTTTGATTCACATTTAGAATGCTGACTGGTACAGACCTGTTCAAAACCAAGATCACAATATTAAACTGTGTAGCAGATGACTGTAACAAAAGTCCATGCTCAAAAAAATGAAATTTAAGGCAATGAAACAATCAGTCTGAGCTGCTGCAGTGGAAACAGCGTCTAATGTGTTTCTGTAAACTCCAGCAATAAGGTCCAAACAGGAGGGGTAGTTTGTGCTATAAAACGTTTACGGCTCCCTTCGCTGATCATCGCTCCTGCTGAGTAACACATGAGGTAAACCACCGACACTTTACTGCCCTGCTCTTTGTCTACATAAATAGGAACTAAATGAGGGGAGCCAAGTTGGGTGGATTTTAAGAATGCAAAACAGGGTTTTTTGTGTGTTTATTTGAGCCGGTAATTAATAAAGGTATTTTGAATTTTATTGCAGCAGCACCACGTGTCCAGCCTGCAGACACAGTTTTGCTACCTCTGACTTACACTACACCGTTTCCAAATGTCAGCACTAACCAAAGGAAATGCAGACACGTAACATCCAATCACATTAGAATTATTATTATCATTTTGGCGGAATGTTTGAATTTTTTCTTCAGCCAGTGAATCCTTGAAAGGGGAAATACTGCGGCCATCCTACGTTCACAAAAGGTATTTTATGCAACAATACTTCTTTTACGCCACATCAACATACTGTGGCCGCCGTGCATCTCTACCAGCCCTGGGGGTCCGGTTTTATCAGCAGGACCCCCGCAGGGTTTCAATGGAAGGAATGCTAATGGTGAAGGCCTGAGATAGTCTACTGCCAACAAAAAAAATAAAAAATAAAGAAAAGCGATGCATTTGTAGCAATTGTGTTCCATCTGTGAGTTTACAGTGGACTGATGTTCCACTATGTCATTACTTATTTGACAAATGCATTTGCATCATTAAAGAAATTCTGTCAATCAAGAATTTTTGATTTAATTTATTCTTTACAATGTAGCTAAAGCCGCTTGGGGCATTTTGGTATGAAGCTGAACATTCATACAACAATTTGCATGTCAAACAGGATCTGCCTACCAGGGCTGGCACTTTTTAAATGAAATTTCAACATTCAGTCGAACGTGGGGGAAAATGTTAATATTCCAACTCTAATGACCTATTCAAATTCAAAATGTAGTAATAAGTGCAAAAGACTGTTTTCGGAGTAGTTTGCCCTGTGATCCAGCAGAGGGCGCTCTGAGAGTTAGTTCAACATTCTACGATTCCATCTGCGTGAGGAAACGAGCCATGGGGGCGGGGTCAAAAAAACACATTTACATTTGGGCTACCAGCAATGTGCTTTGGCCACCAACTTTAGGGGGTTGGTTAGTGCTTGAAAATATTAGCGTCCCTGTAAACAAACAACCAACTTTTATGATGCCACCCTGTTATTCGATTTTAAAGCTAGCTAGCTCCCACGCAGAGAGACAAAGGGGGGGACCAGCAGCATGCATCAGATGGACTTACTAATAAGACAGACCATGTGGTAAAGATAATTGTCTTAGGTGTGATCAACTACACTTTTATCAGTGTGGTGTAATCCATTTTAATGCTCTGATTTAAAGTCTAAATATCACTTTTTGTTCTTACAAAGTGAAGTGAGAATAGTTTGGTGTGGACAAACTGAACGTGCGACACCCACATCTTCCTGGAACTCATGGAACAGCTACAAAATGCCAGTACTTTGAGCTGCATGAACTTGAGAGGTGGGGCGAACAACACACACCAGCACATACACACACTCACACCACCCCCCCTCCCCTCCCCTCAGAGTGCTCCATAAGCCTGGAAACAGAGGCCTGGTTCATTTGCAGCCAGATTAAAGCTCCTGAGGTGGAGCGGGTGGAAAAGATTATTCCTAGTAAGCAAGAAAAAAAAAAAAAGAGAGAGAAAGTGTTATTTATGAAAGAAGCAAGGCTCATTGGTGTATACACACACACACATACACATGTAGTATGTTGTAAGCTGAGCTATTACATTACAACTTTTACACCCACAGCACATATTCCGGGCTTCAAATTAGTCGCACGGTGTGGTTCTGGTGTTATTCACCAGGATTACAGTACAGTAAATGAGGAATGGAACCAACATTACAGATCGGCTTAAGGAATGTCTAAATCAAACCCTTGCAAATCCAACCCAATGAGGGCAACAGTGCAGCCTGTATACTGCGCTTACCAGCAAGTGGCGATGGTTGCCAGGAAACACTGTGGGCTCACAGGGCGTTCACATTCACACACACAAACTGCACAAGCACACAGATGCAGTCATATATTCATCCAAACATTTCAACGTGAGTCTGAGTGCCTCGGCACTGGGAAAGAACTAACATGATCATGTCAGCGCGAGGATAACAGAGCCCTGTGACCCCGTGACCCGTGACCCCTGACCCCCGTGGGAGTGTGAACCAACAGGAAGCGTCATGGTAAGAACATGACACATGATAGGCAGGTTGTAAAAATACTGCTCTACTGAGGCAACGTGCCTACTGTCTGGGATGAAAGGTTGCCAGTAGCTCCAGTAGCTTCTTCTGAAAATGACTTTATCAAGTTAAAGCTACCACATTGACTGGTTATGGCTGCTTTTCTCCATGTCACACATACATGTAACACATCTTAAAAAAGGCCCACTTATTAGCATTTTCTACAGCTTTCAAACACACAATTTGTACACATGACCTGCATACCTAAAGCTAGGTACGATACTTTCACACATCCCAGGAACATTGTTCCATACTAGTGCAACAGCCATGGTCCTGAACTTTTAACTCGCCTGTCCAACATTCGTCTTTGGCTTCCCATAGCAACCTCCTTTTCCCAGGACAGAGAGTCCCTCCCCCCGATGCGTTTAAAGGGAGTTTGGGGGTGGGGGATTTAGGAGAGGCATCTTGAGAAAAAGGGGTTTCTGGGGAAACTGAGCGCTCACTGTTCTCCAAGAGAACCACTTTCATGGTTGCCACTTGGCAACAGTCGGCTGTCGGTATTTCAAAATGCTGCTTTTCACGCTTGCCTGCTCGCCACGAAAAGCCACACACACACACACACACACACACACACAAAGTGAGGAGAAAAAAAAAAAAAATAGCTAGTGTCACCACAGCAGATGCCTCTCGTATTGTTGCCTCTGGAGTCAAAATCCAAAGCAAGCTTCCCAACGTCATGTACGCGATATTCAATTTCAGGCGTGCCTCTAAATCCATTCATTTCACATCATAAGCCAGGATGAATGGCCACCTATCTGACTGCAGCCAAGCAATGCAAAGGACAGCTACAGCAAAAAAAAAAAAGCGATTTCACACAGATTAACACAGTCGCTAAATCTGCCCATAAATCTCCCAAGCGTCAAAATTAACATGTTCCCACAAACGCTTGATTGACTTTCATGGTAATTTCACAAAGGTTTATTTTCCAGAAGCCTGGACGCTCGAGGTTACCTTCCAGATGGTGGCCACTCCCTCTTCTGCCCCACCCACTCACCTGTCCTTCCTCTGAGGAGGCAGAAAAGGAGTCTGCAGCAAACACCAGCTGTTTCCACCTGACAGACAGGGGAGGAGACACTCTCGCATCCCGCTCTCCCTCTCCTCTTACACCACCTCCCCGCCTTCACCTCTCTGACCCCCACTTTTACCTCACAATCCCCCTTCTCTGGTTGGCTGGTCTATTCAGCCTCCACTTCAACAAAAGAAACAAAAGGAGACAGGGCCACTTTCCCTCCACCCCCTCCCCCTGCAGAGCGAAGGAGAAGGGGTGCACAGGACCTGCAGACCACCCCTTCCGACGATGCAAAGACCAGGCACTGCAAGAAGCTACATTCTTACACATGAAAACTACATGCAATGCATTATTCTAAGCGTCATACATTTTTAAAAACAGAATTAGGCTACGTTTCATGATAACGTATATTTTTCATCAAAAGGATCCCATTCAAGCATATTCATTCATTTCTGTATCAACTAGCGTCGCTCCATTTTTGGAGGTATTATCTACAAGGAGGTGTTCTCAGTTGTCAGCTGTTTGCAGAGCTGCTTTAACGGTGGTGCTCCCGGCATTGCATTTGATTTTTATGGCATCATTTTTGGACCTTTGCATAAACTGAAACCCTTTCTCAGTCGAACCACCTACACACAGCACAAGTAGTTTTAAATTGGGATTAAAAGCAGATGTCTCGAGACTAGGATTGAAAACCAGGGGGTTAAACACACACACATTATAACACAAGCCTTTATCTAATCTTGCATCTGCATTGATCCGGGTTTAAAATTAAGGTCCATTAGGATGTAGATTAGACTATACTATAAGACATTAGAGAGGATTTAAGATCAAGTTAGGGGTGGAGGAATTCATGTCTTCAAGCGAAGGACCTCATAGCAACCATGTATTCTTGTGCACACCTCCACCCTCGCCTGCAGGTCTCATCTTCTCTTCGCGAGTACAGTGACAAAGCCCTTCTCATCCGAGTCACCCTATCTCACTAGCCGGGCCTCTTTCTCCGAGGGGCCTCCTACAAGCGGCTGCTTCAGCGCCACAAAACGACGGGAAATGATACGCGAGCATGGGTATGCATGAATGCAGGCACCAGGGAATGCTGAGAAAATGAGGGCGCCGGAAAGTGTCGAGTTAGGAGGAGTGTTGAATGGTGGGCAGGTTTTGCAAGAGCGCGAGTGATGTATGGAGGTTGTAGAGGGATCTGAGCGAGGAACAGGAAACGCATCACGCTAAATGCCTTCTGGTAGAAGAGGGGGGTGAAGTGAGAGGAGCCACTGTTTCGGTTAGTACATTTTTTTTTTTCTTCTTATTTCAAAAATTTCCTTCAATGACATTCTCAATGTTATGTCAATACAGACACACAACCTTCTGTTCATGGCTCGGTTTGAATTATCTCAACTTTGTCTCTCAGCAATCATACTTTCTCAGATTGGTATGACGGACGGCTCTAAATACAACAATACCCATTAGCCTTAAGGACCAGATTTAGACAAAACAGACTCGAAGGCAAACAGGGACAAAAACAGGGCTGGTGTTTATACTCTGGTGCCCTCCTTCCACCAAAAGTAGCTGTGGTTCTTGAACCGGTTCCACTAAGGATTCTTGGAACATTAATGCTATCTAGCAAAACCAGCCCACGTTTCCACCAGTTTTGAGCGGAACAATTGTAATCAAGATGTGCCAAATTGGGCATGCATGATTATAGCAATTGGGAACAAAACACTGCACCATAGTTCATAGAGTCTGAATGCTGTGTGAGACTTCTAAGACTTCTAAGCTTTAGCTTCAACTCACAGTTTGCATCACCCGTAACTGAATTTGTAGCCTGCTGATTGGTGTTTTTTTGTTTTCACCAACCATGCTCCATGGGCGTCACGGGTAAATTCTCTCCTTATCGTTTCATGCACTCAGGATTGTACCTTTGAATGTGTGTGTGAACGGGTGAATTAGAGTCAAAGAACCAGATATTTTCTAATACAGATGTTTGTTCGTTGTGCTGATAATTTAACCAGCAGGCGTCTTTGAAAGTGCTACAACTGTCAGTCACCTAAAGCCCAAATCGTACATTCAGAGTCGGTATACATAATATATCAACATACATTTTTTAACTACATCAGGCCCAATAACATTGTTCAGAAAATAAACCAGACTTTTACCTCCAGGACACTCAACTTTAAAATACCAGATCCCTGTTTCCTCTCACAACTTTATTGTGTCTCCTTCTACTCTTTTATGTTTGGGTGCAAAACATATAGGACTGTGTATTTTTCACACTTGGTTTTAGTACTCTTGATACCTTACTACAAAAACTCTTTTCATTTCTCAATGAGACAAACTTCTCAATCATATCAGTGATTAATGTTGTCTTACCACAAACAGCAAAGCGAAGCCTAAATTAACGCCCAGTGTAAATTTACCAACTTGAGTTTTAATACGCAACCCTGACCACTTATCCATTCTAATTCATGTCCAGTTAAATGTTTGACATACAAAGCATTATGTATGTCAATGACATTAGCGAGTAACAGAGTTCCTTTGTAGTCCTCAGTCAGTCCAGCTCAAGCTCAGGAGGTAGACTGCGCTTAGGTAAACAATTGCATCACGTCCCGGTTCCACACTGACCTCAGGCAAACACACCAGCTTCATTCATGATGGAACTATTGTGTGAGCACACACACACACATACACACACACACACACACCATGAGTTGCATGTGGTGGAGGCATGCAGCGTACCCCGACGAGTTAATAATTCACACTCTTACAGAGCACTTCACTTGCTGCTTCAAAGGGATTTCAACACTCAAATACACTTTACTATCCACAGCACTGCATGTATCTGGGTCTCCATTTACATATGTGAATAATGAACAGGCTACCCCCTCTAATTAAATCCTTGGGGAGTCTTACCACTGTTCTTGTTACCAACTAAGATCCTCGGCCCAAAAGCAAATTCAAGGCTTTGCCGATTCAGATAAAAAAAAGAGCCCAGAAAGACAGGAGCTGCATCCCGTCTAGCTTGGGGCTAAGATTCCTAATGTTCATCGTAGGCAACATGCAGAGAGATCGGAGTCCAAATGTGACCACCAGTAACAGGAATGGACGGCCAGTCAACTCGAGTTTCCAGGCACAGCGGCTCTCCTCACACAGACCGAACCGGCAGCATAGAAAGACAGGAAGCCCTCGTATGTTTACGGTGCTGCGGTTCCTTTAATCGTCCTCTACATCAATATACAAGAAACAAAACCACCCCCCTCCGGAGCTCACTTTTTATTTTTCTCTCAACATTTGTATGTACAAACATGCATAATCCCTCCATGGGTGCATTAAAACATCTTCATTAAACTTTAACTTATTTAGATACACACACTGTACTGTCCTCAGACAAGGCTCTATTTAATATCTGCGATCCTGAGATGTCCTACAGCACGATGGTGGTAAGTAGCATGAGGGGCACCTCATATCAGATTCCGTGCCTGTCTTTTATCCCTCCACTCAGGGCCTGCACCACCAGCATATTGTCCCTAATCTTGGTGCATCTGTTGGCTCACAAAGCCCAATTAAACAGCCAGACCACTCTGATAAGGTTACGGACTTAATGCGCAGTGACATAATTAAATTGAGTATTTAATCTGGCCATGGGAGTGAAGGACCCCTGGACCCCTGCTGGGCAAACAGAGTGTTCACATGTCGAGTCTCGGATGCCCTTTAGGGTGATCGCGCCGTTCAGCGGACAGGATAAAAACTCTTTGCAGAGAATGTTGAACTGCATGGACTTCCTGTCAGCTGACTTCACCTGTTGGTGATCCACGGGTGGACTTTTCTCTTCAGAACAGAGGCTACATCCACACAAATACGTTTTCTACATTTCTCCTACGTTTACACCTGGCGTCCACGCTGCTCCAGCGATTTATACCCCCTAAAATGCAGACCTTTTAGAAGGCTGCTGACACCGCTTCAGTTCCGGGATTCGTCACACCCCATCACTTGACGCTTTCCCCAACATCAGCCTTGACTACCAGCGGTTAATTCAAAATGGATAACCAATTACAACGCTTTCTTTCAGTAGCAGCTTCACCTGGTCATCGGTCCAAGCAGAGAAATCTCTGCTCTTGCTTTTCACCATCGCTGTCCTTTGTTTGTAGTATTTCCTGCAACTAACTGAGCAACCAACCGCAGGGTGGACAATCTGCTTCCTGTTTACACCGGCATGTGCACGCCAAGCGCACGTGGATGGTCACGAGATGCGAGTTTTCAGGCGCGCAGTACGGACGGAGATTCCTTCTTAAACGGTGCCAAAATAAAAAAGCCGCTCGTGTAGATGGATATCGTCTTCGTGTGTGGATGGAGCCAAAGTCAGGAACACAGAGAAGGAAGGAGGTTTAAGCTGCCGGCATGCTTCAGTGTGGCTGTTCGGAACAGCTATAAAAACCTTTCACTCTGACAACACGGATGGAAGGACATTTGCTTGAACGAGGACATTTGTTTGATTGGAAGTTGGGTAACGATGAAAGGTTTTGACACCACATGCTCCCTGCAGTCCCTCCATTTGCCAGACGCGGAAAACAAAAGCAGTCAACACCCAACCCCCTTCACCCTTTGACCTTTGGCACGTTAACTGTGAGAGGATTCACGAGGTGAATCCTGTTGATTGGAGAGGCACTGCACCACCTCACAGCTGCAAGGTCGGCTACTGCTTATTAGCTAAGGGAAATGTATTCCGCGCAAGAAATCTGTTTAGGTCAATATTGAGAAATGAAATTGTTGTTTTTAATTTTAGTCTTTGCCTAAACTTTAAACGAATCGTCGATCAATAGAAAATTATTGCAAACTATTTTGATAATAGAATCATTTCAGTAATTTGTCAAGCAAAAGGGTCAAACATTTGATGGTTCCAGCTTCTTCAACGTGAGGATTTGCTGCTTTTGCTGGTCATTTCTGACAGTAAATGAAGAGGCTCTGGGAAATTACAATGATTGTGATGTGATTTTATAAACTAAACAATTAATCGTGAAAATAATCAGCAGATTAATCGATAATGAACATAACCGTTGGTTATAGCCTTACTTACTTTCTTACTATACCATGTTATTCCACTGAACACAGCAGAAGAAAGTAATCAACACGTTTTTTTTCAGCATGTTTTCTAAACTGAATGATTGAAACAACAAATGACGGCATTCGTTCTCGGGGCCAAAGACCAGACAGCTCTGGGTCCTGGTGTCTGAGTTTATCCAGGTGCAAGTACAAGAGCATTCTGGCTACTAGCTCTGCTAATAAACAGTCATTCACCTCAGGGGCAATGAAAACATGCGCTCCACTTAGGTCTCAGACACTCCACTTAAACACCCTCTCAAATTGCATGCACTCGCAGTCTGACATGAACCACAACTTTAACTGGAGGAAGCAATGAAGCTTTACTTCTACTTGTCACATCAATATTCAATAGCTGCAGCCCATCTTTATTTTAGAACTTTTAAACTGCTTTCAGACTACTACTTTTAAACCCACACAATGTGCAATACCAATACTCATATGTGCAATCATGTAAATTGTGTAGTTTTTGTATGTACACACACACATCGTTTTTACCTTCTATTTTTCTTTTGCATGCTATACTTGTTTACTACGCGTTGCTCTGTTTTGCACCTTTGCTGCTGTAACACTGCACTTTCCCCACCGAGGGACCAATAAAGGATTATCTTGATTGGATTGGGGCCCAAACACAAAATGAACCATGTTGCAATGCTCCAAATGACCTTGTATTTCAGTGTAGCTACGCCGAATCGCTACTGCAGTCAGAAATAACTTCATCCCCAGAACGTGCTGGTTTTGGAAATGTTCAAAAAAAGATATATTTGTAGGGAATAACCACATAAAGATGCAATTTATGAAGAAAAAGCAATTGCATTGAGTGCTGTGTTTTATCACAGGAAACAAAAAATAAGCGTGAAAAACCTGAAAATCCACTTCAATCCATCCTAGTTTTACCAAAGCTACCGACAAGCTGACATAAATGAGCAATCATCATCATCATCATCATCACTGGGTGGGGATATTCCATCTCATTTCCTGGCTTATACTAAGCCATCAATTATGTTATGAGGCAATAGGAGCAGATGGTCGTGGTTTAAGAAGGCACTAAACTGTGATGGGAGACCACCATCACCCACGGGACCAAAAAAAAAAAAACACAGGTCACACACTCTCACTGGCAGCCCCTCTGCAGAACTGTCCACCATGACACCTGTCGCCAGGTGTATATCGATAAATACACTTGTTGTTACAAGTTCCTGTGTTAAGAAAATAACAGGAAGACCTGCATCTGACCTTTTCACCTTACAGAGCGCCATGACCAGCCACAGCATCGATCTCCCCTGGTGCTTTCTGACTGCTTCTAGTAAGTTAGAATAATCAACACCGAGTGCAATACAGAACTCAACACGTATGAGCCTGGTTAAATGACAAATATCTGATCAAGGTTATTTGAGGCATAGTTTTTGGGCCTCAGCCGAAAAACAGTGTGTTGCAAAATGCACATGTAAGTAAAACTTTATTTATGCAGCACCTTTTATAACTTTGGTTACAAAGTGCTTTACAATACATTTTTAAAAGAGTCAACAGACTGAGCTGATCTAATAGGAGGGGGCAGATTGTTCCAGAGTCTTGGTGCTTTGGCAGCACTTAAAAACCAAAGGCGCTTGTTGGTTTTTAACTTTTACATACGGCACAACCAACAATTTTTTGATTTGAAGACCTAAGTGACCGCTCAGAGGAGTCGGGGCTAAGTAGCTCAGCCATTTAGTGCTTTAAAAGTAATTAAAAGAATCTTAAAATGGACCCTGAACCTCACTGGGAGCCAGTGCAGCCGGCTGAAACAGGAGTGATGTGTTGTCTTCTGGACTAGCCGAGCCGAGCCGAGCCGAGCCAGGGCCGCCTGGCTGAGACCAGTGATGAGGACATTACAAAAGTCAAGACGGGGAAACATAAATGCGCGAATTAGTCTTTTTAAGTCAGCAGTCGAAAGCAGTGGTTTGAGTCTTCAAATGTTTCTGAGCTGAGATTAAAAAAAACAACAAAAACAGGATTGGACCAATTCTTTAACAAAGATCAAAAGTCAATTTTGGGTCAAATATTATGCCAAGATTCCAAAAGTTGGGTCTCAGCTATGAGCCAAGTGGGCCAACAGGCTGAAAGATAGGATTTGGTGTGTTTTTCCAGAGTCAGTGATCAGAAGCTCGGTCTTCTCAGAATTGAGTTGTAAAAAAAATAAAAATAAAAACCCAGATTGAGTGACATCAGGTCCGTCATGGCAGCTAAACAGTCTGGATTTCTACGGTCATCTGGTTTTACTGAAACACATAACTCAGTCAGATATGCAGCATGTTGGAGCGCACTTTGAATACATCCTCGGTGTTTGGACCTGGCAGACCTGTTCACCCGTGGCTACATGAGACCCCTTGAATGTGTAGACATTTAAACCCCCCCGGAGTGATGGACGACCCCCGGAGTGAAGGACGACCCCCGGAGTGATGGACGACCCCCGGAGTGATGGACGACCCCCGGAGTGAAGGCGAGCCACGCGGCGTCTGGCTGCTTTCTGCGCCGTCAAGTAGAGCAGGACGACGCGTGTATCAGTCCGCACCGGTGTCGGACGGTTCCACGTTGTCACTTTGCGTTTTAATCACCGTTTAAAAGAAAAAACAGAGAGAGAAAAGGCGGTCACCGGAGTGCCGCGGAGCAACGACGCCCTCCGGGGTGTTTGTTGGATAAGTTACCGAAGTCACAAAGTGAGGACGCGGGGCTAACTTGGGTTCAGCTAACGTAGCTAGTGTCGGTTAATGAGCGTTAAAAATTAAAACATAGTGATGAAAAAGCCCGAATGACATCGACGCGGGCAACATGTTAACGGGGGGAAGTTGGAACGAAAACGACGCTACGCGCTTCACTGCCGTCGCTGCCCGCGGAGCCCCGGAGCCCGGAGCCCCGGAGCCCCGGAGCCCGGAGCCCCGGAGCCCGGAGCCCCGGAGCCCCGGAGGATGAAGAACTGCGAGAGTAGGTTGGGACTCACCCTGCCCGGCGCGGTGCCTTCCCGCTGCTTTCATTCAGAGGGGCCCACTTGTCCGCAGCCGATGCCCGGATATATACCAGCCGAGGGCGGACAACGTTGTTTCTGGAGGTGACGAGATCACAAATCCCATCGTCGCTCAGTCCAGACTTGCCAGCGTCCTCTCAGGCGTTCCAACTTTCACTGCTTTACACACCTAACGCCGTTTAATGGAGGGGGGGGGTCAGTGCAGTTATCCCATGCTGGAAGGAGTAATGCTAAGTAATTGTTCCTCAGCAGGGTTCTTCCCCCCACATGTAGCCGGTAAACAGTGGCGGCGGGGCCGGTTCGGATCCGAGCGGCTCTCTCCGCAGGCGTGAGGGATGCTGCCTTCAGGGGCCCCTCGTGCTTTCTACTACCCGCGCTAGGAGGTCGAACCCGTGGTGCCCAGCTGTGAAGTAAAAATGACGCGAACACACCAAGAGCTACTCGGCTTTCCATTGAAGCTGTGGTGCATTCAAAGCGTAGCCACTGGCTACACAACTGCTGTCACAGCTGTGGCAAACGAATGCTGTAGCTTTCAATGAACCCATGGCACTTCGACGGCGGTGTAAAAATTGACTGTTTCTAAACGCCACTGCTTTAGCAGTATTGGTTCTGAATCCAGATGTGCCCCCCCCCAACACACACCCCGTTTGTTGATTATGGACTATAATGACTATTCGCTGCCTACAAAAACAGAGGAGGCAATATTTGCAGGGCAAGATCGAATCTGTGTCTAAGCAGCAGCAGTAAGTTATGGCTGTCCAGGGAGAGCTGGACTCATCATCATGTGTCAGCTCTCACTTCGCTTAGACACTTAGACGTAAAGGTCACCGACTGTCACAACCGACTGTTGGTAAACATGAGCATTTACTGAAATGATGTAAAGCCATATTTAGGCTTCCACTGTGACGTTATTAATGTGTGCTCCAAGATTTCCCCCAGTGTGTGAAGGCAGCATTAGCTGCCAGACAACTGCCTGGTGCATGGCAGCCCCCTTCTGGCCAGCTGGAGACATGCATCCCATACAGCTGCCATGGTTTCCCCAAAGTTTGCCACTTCAGACTTCCATTTAAATAATTTTACAGTTTTCTACTTAACCACCTGACAGCAACAAACATTTATTCAGAGCGATACAGTTGAGATGACTGGTTGAAAGGGTGAAAGCTATGATGTGAAAAAAATAATTTAAGTTGAAGTGTATTTGACACGAAGAAACTCTCTGGGGATGCACGTCCCCCACTTTAAAGACAACTACTTTGAGTTTCTAAGCGCTGTAACACTGTTGCATCAGCTAATACAAGGAAATGAAAGAGCGGGATAAATGCAGTGATTTCCTTGCTATTTTCAAACAAGCACCAAAGCCTCAGCTATAATGAAACACGAGACAAGCGTTCGTTAAGCATTTAACTGGTGGGACTGGAACTGACACTGTAAATATTTCCTGTGCTCGATTACATTGTTCTGGGTCTTGTCCTCATCTGCTTCTCCGTCTACAGAGGACAAGTCACGCTCTGAGACATCAGCTGCATATCAATAGAGACCACACAGAGATCAGTAGACCTGCTGCAAACACTTTATCATCTTGAAGGACAGTCTCTCTCTCCTGCTGTATCTTTGGCCCCTCTTGTGAAAAGAAGCCTTTTATCTCCCCTAAAAGCTAGATAAGCTACACTCACTTCAAAGATCACTCAGCCCCCCAGCCCCCAGTTCAAAGACAGGATACAATACAATGCTGTACTATCATAGGTGCAATACAATTATGTGAGAGATAAGGGCAATACCCAGCAAAAATACGCAATCATATATCTTCACATATACAATATGAAGGCATATTTGTTGTGTTGATTATGTCATTTTTGATATGATGGAGCTGGACTTTATATATTGCAAATTAAGCCAATGCTGCCTCAGTATTGGTAGGGCTTCATATCATAAAACTGTAATATGCGTAAATGTAACAAACCCTGGATGACAGCCCTTACAGAGAGAGGCCACACTAGTAGATTAGAGTAAACAGATATTTTCTTATGTATCAAGAGATTTGCATATTATGCATACAGACAAATGAGAGGGGGGATAAAACAACATAAAGCGATGTTCCCAAAACTGGCATAGGATGATTTCTTTGTTTCTTTTTTTTGCCACTGGAGCCTTTTTCCTGACTTTGTTGTGGGGAACAAGCAAACCATAGTTTGTGTTTTTCTCTTGTGAATATCTTCAGTGCTCCTTGGCATCGATCCTGACAGAATCTGACGATGGCGGCAGAAACCGTTCAGCCCTGTATGAACCTATGTGTTTGTCTCCTGTCTGAATATACAACACATGCACAGCACTGGCTGATATTGACACAACATGCCGTTGGGTAGGTCTTTCGTGGGAAACCTCCTCTGGCACACGTGAAGTGATTTCTTTATTCCAGTACGCTCACAACACAAAAGTTACTTATTCACATAACAGGGTGGAGACAATTTAGAACACATCAGAACTACCACTTAAAGCCACTATACAAAGCGCTGTGAGTGAGTAATACACTGTTTTGATGCTGTGTAGGGTGGACCTCTCAGTCTGTGTGGCTGTTTGTGTGGATTTGTGTGTGTACGTTTCGCCGCACAGGCTTTCGTTCATGGCAGGGTGACGGAGAAGTGAGAGTGGAAAAGCAGGGTGTGATTGAGCATGCCTGTCTGTCAGGAGCGGCACACTGTATTCAAGTCCCCGTAAAAAAACACTGAGCCATTCATTCCCAAAGTTCACACATGCACACACATGCACAAAGCTCTCGGTCAGTCTGAGAACCCAGCTTGTCTTTAGAGAGGAGCTGGGCGGGCGGGCGGGCGGGCGGGCGGGTGGGCTGGGATGGGGGATGGAGGGTCGGAGGCTCACTGGTGGGTGCTGGATGCCTGGGGGAGGCGTGGGTCAGAGGGCGGCCTCCTCCCTCCCAGTATGTTCATTATCACATACCCAAACACAGTGACAGACTCTTCATTCTCAGCTCTAATGCGCTTTAATGCACAACAGCACAGCTGCACATCAAACACGTTTCAAATTTCAATTCCTCTCACTTTTCTTCCACCACTGAAGGTTCAAGGGAGAAAAATTTGAGCTGGTATGAATTTACATTTGCGGTTTGTTATCTATACCTGATATTATAAAATTACCTATCCCCAGTCTCCATTTAGAGGAGATGAATGATTCAAGGGTCCTATAAACATGCCAGGGTATAGATATTTATTTTGAAAGAGCCGTATTTGCCAGCAGCACCCCTGAGAAAGAAAAGTGCTAAAGAACTGCAACACAATGTTAGAAATTACTAGATTTAATGCAGTCAGCAGCTGCCATGTTGCCATGAATTCACATGAAAAAAGCATTAAAATGGTAAGAAAATACACAGAGGAGACATCCTCTGAAAAGACAACCGTCCAAACAGATATGTTATCATTTAGAATCTAACAAGGGATAGCTTTATCTCCTCCGCAATGACACTTATGTGACAGGAACAGACCCAAAATCCTCCCCAGTCAAACCATCAACAGCTTGTGACCGTGCTTGATAAAAATAATCATAAAATTCCACTATGGGAGGAGGGTGTTTGTTTCAAGATGCAGAGCAGGCAAGCAGCTTTTAGTTGTGTTTTTTCACTTAATGTTAAGGCACCTCGTAATACGCCTGTCTCATAATATATCAGCAATGCAGGTTTGAAAGAACGTTCCTGAGAAACGAATGTTAAAAAATCCTTTTAAAATAAACAGCAGGTTTATAAATAAACGGTTGCTTGTTTGTCTGTTAACATCCCATATTGTTTTCTTAACTGGTTGCCTATTGTGCCAATTGTGCCATCTGACATACAGCAACACAATACAGCAAACTGGCCATAACTCAGCAGTCACGTGTCTTACTCACTTTAAGTTGAATTTATCCATGTTATGAATAAAATAATATTCTGTTCCAAGAAGGTCCACAAAGTTGAAAGTCTTATTCAGCAATGTTACCCACATAATCAGTAAAACTGCTTTTTTTTTTGGGAATAAGCTTTGTCACAGAATAAATTATGAGTTGTCATAGCAAGAAGTTTACAGGTGTAACTAATAACGTATATTAACGCTGTATTCCAGTAAGGTGTCCCAACTGAGACATTGTTAATTGTATTAATTACACCTGTGCTTATCCTGCTATGATGAGTCAAACTGTCTGTCATAGTTATTTAGGTTAGCAATACTAGGTATATATACAGTATATATTTCATAATTAGTATATAGATAGATAGATAGATAGATAGATTGAAAGCCTAAAGCAAATAACACAATTTATAACTTGTTAACACCTTCTGCTAGTTTTTGATAGCTAGCTGTGACCATGTGGGATGCTTATTGAGGAGTTTGACATAATCTTTTGTCATTCATACTTCATTGAACATTATTAAGATTTTGAATTAGTTCATCCTAAATATGCACACAGCCCACAGTGTCAGCCTGAATTTTCAAAGTATCTTTGACCATTAGTCAACTTGCTAGCTAGTACATTTCATGTTGTATGTGTATTTGGCAAATGAATGTACTTTTGTCTTCAGAGAACATTCTAGTCATAAACAAAGGGCTTAGATTTAACTCATTTAGTTAAAGTTCAACTGAACTAAATTGTTGATTTCAAATTCAGTTATGTCTGCTTATGATATGGTAAAAGGTTTGTTTCTACCTGCATATGACATGATTAACACAGCCTGAGCAAATAACCCCTATTTCCATTTTACTCCTGCTATTTCCCAAATAATTCCCATGGAAGGTTTCCACCTTGAATATTCACGGAAATCTGAAACCCTAATCCAGATCTAGATGAATTTCCACTACTTTCTACTATTAAAGCAACATATATGGAGGGTTATGTTCTCTGGCAGAGATGTGCAGCCTCTCTACAAGCAGGAGAGTTGGTTGTGTTGTGAATGTATTTGCTTTGGTTACTAGATCACATGCACACTGGTTGCTTGTTACATCAGTCTTGATGTCAACCAATGATTTCAAAAGTCAGTAGGCCACAATATAATAGTAATCCCACAATGCATCAGTAGATAGGATATGCCAGTTGCCACTGAATTATACACGTAAACATTGTTCATGTTCACTTATAAATTGAGCATCACAGTTCATTCTTGACCGTGCAGTATGACATGACTCATAACACCACAGCTATTAAATGGACCTTGCGGTGAGATTGTTTTGTCAACTGTCAAGGACAAGAATGACCTTTGAAGCTCAACAAAAAGCTGTATTTCAAGTCATTAATAAAGCTCAACTATTAGTTTGCCTACACAGCTGCAAATATTCTTAAAATCTTAAAACCATCCATTTAAAAATGGTGTTTCGCTGATGTGTGACGCAGGCCTGCGACTTAAAAGATAGGTCCCAGTTTTTTCTAGTCTGGCCAGCATGAACACAAGGGCTGTTTACAGCGAGCGAGGCCTGTTGCAGCGTTATTATGGGAACCCGACTGCTGTTTTAAGACAGGGCTGAAAAGGCTTGTCTGACACTACACAAGTTGTCCAGCAGATGGCGAGCCCGAACCTTCAGTGAACGCCAGTGTGCGCTCGGCTTTGCGCTGAAGGAAATTGGGGCACCAAACCAGCAACTGTGCTGCGGTTCATCTCGATAAACTGTGATGGACAAGATCCAACGAATTGTCACGAGGCGAACTGAATGAATGTGCGTACTTTTTGGGAGAAAAAAAACAACTAATCTAGTAAGATAATTGTTACTTTATTCCTACGGCGGACACGCGCGAGCGAACGTCGTACGTGCGCGCTTCCGTAAAGCAGCGACAAAGATGGCGGGCGCCGCCGGATCAGGTAAGCCGACTTCACCCATAGCTTAGACCGTTTTCGGTGGTTTTGCTCGAAAGCTACAATTTCCAACAGCGCATATTAGCTGCAGTTTGGTTTTTACAATCCCCGCGAGTCCAGCTGCAGTGGAGGTTTGACTGCAACGGGACTCTGTGAAAGAAAATGGTGTCATTAACGCTTGCTAGCTAGCTCAGCGGCTAGCCGAGCTGCACCACAGTCATTGAGCAACGGCCATCTGCAGCAACCTCGATGTAGCGTTGCCATTGTGAAGCTGAGAGAAAAAGGATGGATTAGCTCCATCCCACAGATCACGTTTGTCTGTGCTGTTGGTGGGTAGCGTCACTCTGTTGGCAGGGCGGCGACGCCCGCGACTAGCTCGGCGGCTAACGTTAGATGCGCTGCTGGCTTTGATTTACGTTCAGCAGCTGGAGAGTCATGACATCCCGGAAGACATGCTCAAAGGTAACTCGTGAATAGGAACTGAGGCCAAGGTCTTGAATGTAACGCTGTGTTTGACAACTTGAAAACACACTCTTGCTGCTTAGGTATGTTTGTGCCTTTAGTAGTTAGGAAGCAATCTCCTTAAACAGCTAGCGACGTAGCATAGCTGCTCACCCTTGGATGCACAGATTGGTCACCAGTGTGAGGCACCACTGGGAATCACCCCAAAGCTAATGACTTCACCTAATGCCAGGTTGGACAAACTGTTGAAAGTGGCGTCTGTCTGTGGATGCCACGAATGAAGGCTCTAAAAAAGGGGCCTATTGACACACTCGCAGCACTTTGATCATGCCCAAGTGTAAACCCAGTATTGTAATAAAACCTGTGTGGTCAGTTTAAACTTCACCTCGTAGTGATCTGCGTAGTTGACAGTCAATCCTCCCTCTCCGTTGACACGTGCTGGCATCTGAGATTTCACATGGTTCGTTTTACTTGGCAAACCTGTGGCTTTGCACAGCTGTCGCAGAAATCAGTTCACACCTGTCCAGATGTGCCTGCAGTGACAACATTTACTCCATTTAAATAAATGTAAATATATTTTTGTTATTCAAGAATGAAACACATTCAGACTGTTTCTGTAAAAATGGTATGCTGGAAAGCAACCATATAGGGCAGAAGGTCTTCACCTGAGGATATCATTAGTCACAAACCTGTGGCAGTTTATAAGAAGACTCATAAGCTAGGTTTCAGCAATGCACATCCAGACGTTTTTGACCTTGAACACTCATTTAATTAAACTAACAAAACAATGAGACGTTTTAGTATCATTAGGAGATTTATAGGTGATTCTATGTTATCGTAGGAATCACTAACAGATATTGCTATTTTCAGTTTTTGTTTGGGTTAGCCTCGCTTTTTTCTTTTCTCCGAGTGTGTGATTAGACGGGTCATTTAATAATCCTTTTTTCTGTGTGTGTGTGTGTGTGCGTGCATGTAGGCGTTGTAGTTCCCCGCAGCTTTCGGCTGCTGGAGGAGCTGGAGGAAGGCCAGAAGGGAGGCGGAGACGGTACAGTGAGCTGGGGCCTTGCAGATGATGATGACATGACGCTAACTCACTGGAATGGCATGATCATCGGCCCCGCCAAGGTGAGCCACCCCCAGGGCCTACAACACTCATGCTCCTCTTCAGTTGGCCAATAGGATTCCAGCATTACATTGAATTGGAAACATTTTGCTTTGAGCAAATGTGCCTGTAAGAAAAATGGGACCATCTGACACAGTTCAGGATTGTTCAAAGTTGAAAAATGGAAAACAGTGGGTGCGCTCATCTGAACACTAAGTGGCGCAGTGCCGGTTTGTCCCTAATGAATAGAGTTCTTCTCACTCCGTTTAGAGCCAGTACATGAAGGGCACATGTCGAAATAGTGGAGGTGCTATGGTAAGACTTCCTGTTGAGGATGAGCTGCAATAAGGTGAACTAGAAACAAATATCAGGTGGGACAATTATTTTAAACAAAGCTCTTTAATAGGGTTCACACAACATATGCAGCTATCATTTTGCTGCTGCTCCAATCGTGTGGAAATTCAGCACATGAGGGGTGCATGTTATTAAAATGAAACAAACCAGAACGCTGTCTCCTAAGAGCCAACATTGTGGGTGGTTGTGCCCACTTGCACGGTTCAGCTCCAGAGTTCAGACGATGTAGTGCTTCCCGGTGTGTACATGCATATGCACTAGTTAACCTGCATTTTTGCAACATTTAAAGTGGCAACCCTCATTCCTTTACCACTGTGGTATAGAAACTAATTTGACAGCATATGTTGGAAAACTGCTACGAGCTGATTGGCCATTGAATCAGGTGACGTGCCTTAAGTTCTAAAAACAACCACTGCCGATTTGACAAGCTGAGTCGCAGGTGACGCCATCAGCTGGCTCGAGTCGAGCTGAGACGGGCCAGTTCGCACTGCTGCAACTTTTCCCTGTGACGTTCTAAAACCGTTTTGTCTTGTTGCGAATGTTTGGTCCGAACTGGCCTTAAGGACCAGCACCAATTGGCAAATGTGGTTAATTAATGGCAACACATGAATGGACACCACACACTAGACTCTCACTCTATCAGCTAACCTGTCATCATTTCTTTAATTGCAGACTGTCTATGAAGGCAGGATATACAGTCTAAAAATTGAATGTGGACTCCGATACCCAGAGCACCCCCCTCTTGTCCGCTTTGTGAACAAGATCAACCTGACCGGCATACACAATACAAATGGTGTGGTGAGTATCCAGCAGCTTTTCTGGTCCGATTGATCAACATTCTAAGTGAGATTATTCACTTCAAGTGTTTATTGGCATGTTGTGGACTCAATTAGACCGTTGCAATATACAGATCTTTTACCAAAAACTACTCTGTCTGCTCCCAAGGTGACCTGCTGCTGCCAGTTGAATTTAAGACTTAAATTATGCTTCAGTCTCAGCGATAGCTTCTTGTTGTAAGTTGTTGGAGAGTCACTGGGATGTAGTAACTTTGTTCTGCCATTGATGTTGACTCAACAGGTTGAGATTCAAATTACTACCTGTGTGCTTCACAGACCTTATTTTAGTTAGTGTGTTGTTGGTTTCAGATTTTGCATTTCTATTATTATTTAAAAAGCTCTTAAAATAATTGATTTGCACTTGCCGGACACACTGTTTTGTCCTAAAACTGCATTCTACATATTTAATCTTAATGTCCCCTCCGCCCCTTCTCCCTTCAGGTGGACATAAAGGCGGTGTCCGCACTGTCCAGGTGGAAAAACTCCTACAACATTCGGATGGTGCTGCAGGAGCTCAGACAGCACATGATGATGAAAGAGAACAGCAGGCTTTCCCAGCCGCCCGAAGGCCAGGTGTACAGCAACTGATGCTCCCCCTGCCATCCCTCCCACATGCATACACACACACACACACACACACACACATACACACACACGCACGCACGCACCGCATCTTAAACACGCTGACTCTACCACTTCCAAACTACACAATCATCACGTCATCCAAGACTCTCTCCTCTCACTTCCTCCCTCGGGAGCCCATTGGACAGAGGGGAGTCAAGCGCCTAGTCATCCATTAAAGTTCATGGTGCAGACCAGACATTACGAAACAAGAATACTGTACTTCTTACTAATGTTGTTTTTTTTAATCGTCTTTATGTTCTACATCCAGATTGTAAAATAACAAATGGCCCGATTGAGTGTACCAGTTATGTGTGTGTGCGCTGGGTCCTTCACAAGTGGCGACAGCTAGTGCCTCTTCTATGGCTACTGTGATGAGGGATTTGAATCAGCTCACTACACAGCAAAACAATTGGACTTCTAAAAGTAAAATCTTAACTGTTCAGATCATTCAGAGTTGTTTTTAAACCTCAATGTCTTGCAGTGTGCCTCATGTATGCTCACAGAGAAAAAATGTACCCCAAACGATGCTTTGCGCAGTCTTCCAGGCCGCGTTAGTCCCAAATTCCCAGGCTTCCGCAATCCCGATGATGTGAATTTGACGGGCCTTCTTTAAATGAGATCACGTCCGGTACATGGATATAAAGTACTACTAGACATTCACGACGTATGTATCAGCAGGGCACTGCTGGCTCATCACTCATGTTCTCAGACTTGTCTTCTGTGTGCCATATGGTTCATAGCGCTTTGTTATAGTGATTGATTATTAGCAGCCAGTGGGAGGGGGATGGGCGGGGCTGCAGGTCCTTGTGCTTTCTCTCTTCAGGGAACATGGTTTGTACGCTCAGAACCTTTTCAGGACCACTGGATTGTGGCCTGTAGGAGGAGCTGTGATTTTTGTTTTTAAAAAAAATGTTTTGGTATTTTTTTTTTGCCGTTTTTTGGGTCCTCGTCGTTTTGGTTTCTTTGGTCTCTGGGCTGACCTGTGTAACCGCCATGTGTCTTCTCTCATACAGTGAATGCCCACTGAACACAATGTACGGCTTTGGATGTTTATTTTATAACGGGGGTTGAAGCTAATCAGGGTGATGGTGACCTGTTGCATGGTTTTATTTGAATTAAACGTTATTACTTTTGCACGAGTTTGTGTCATGATTATCAATCTTCAGTACATTGTGTTTTCTATTGGCTTGGATAGGGTGCTGCAGCCGTGGTATATTTTTGTAGGCCGACCCAAAAGTTAGCATCTTCCTGGTTCCTTGACAAAAAGACATTTTTCATTTGGATTACTGCAGAAAATGAACTCTGTGGCAAACAAGTTTATGATACCTACACGTTTTGTTCAACAAGAGCATCTTCACAAATGAACGCCACTGTAATGATTTTTGTAGTTTCAATGCCATCGCCAGAAGTAAAAAGCTAACGGGCTATAAACAAAATTACACCACGGCCGCATGACTTAAAACTAAGCTTTCAACTTGTGATTTGATTTAGCACACTTACGTCATCTACAAAAGCCTTTGGGAAAGTTTGAGTTAGAATAGTTTGCAAGAGCGAGAGTATAAACCCACTGAGGCTTTGATGGCGGACGAGTGTGTAGATGAGTTTCTGTGTAGCAACCGCCTTTTTTAAGACGTGTAAAAGCCTCAAAATCCACGAGGGGTTGATTTACTGCCGCGTTTTATGTTGCAGAGCAAAACGTGAAAATTTGAATATGAATAAACAAAAAAAAAAGCTTCTACATAATCCTACATGTCTTGTATAGGTTTCTGAATTGCATTTTGCACATTCATTCATGTTAGCAACCGGAGCACCCAGCAGACTACTGCAGTCTCCTCCGTCACAGTTGGAGAGGCATCGATGGTAAAAGAAGTGAGCTGTGGAGCTTAGCTGGAGCTCAGCGTGCCCTGCCGGCATGCAGCACTTCCTGTCCGTCTTGCTTGGCTGATGGCAAGATGCTTCTTTAAGCGCAACCGGGCCCATCCCATTCTGCAGCTGCATCTTACAGTGGCCCTGAAGGTCACAACACCGCAACAGGTCACGACGACATTTCAGTTGCCAGTTGCATGGAACTATGATTGGACTGAACCCAATTCAATTCAGAGTTTATTCAATGCGGTCCTGGATTGGATCAGCCGGAGAAACCGTTGCAGTGGTGGGATCTGGCCCGTCTCAGCACGACTCAAGCTGGCTGAAGCTAAACAAAGCAGGTCATCACACAACACAACATTATTTATTTACATTTATTAACCAGAGCATTCACAATAACGCTTGCTACAATGGTGGGAAGCGGAATTAGGGCTGAAAGTTCTGTTTACAACCACGAACCAAGTGACGTCGTCTTCTACAACTACTGCAGCGTAAGCCTTCCCAGTTTATGTGACGGTGTATCGTTTCCATAGCAACGACTCTCTGTACTTCAGATCTAACTGCCCCCTTTTCAGGCTTTTTGTACCTGGATATCATTTGCAGCATCTTTAAACATGAATGAGGATAGTCTTTGGTCTGAACAGGCCTTAAACATGCTCCGAGTGTCATCAGTTGCCGGACACCGAAACAACCAGTCACAGCCTCTGAATGAACTCTGAATTGACAATCACAAACAAGAAGTGTTGTTCCTCCCTTTCCGTAATCTGTAACGATGTGTCTTTTGAATTGTTGCTGCGTTTTGACCTTCAGGGCCACCGTATGGTCTTCCCCTCAGCAGGCGAGCAGGACAAAGAGTGGCACGTGAACCGAGCTTGGGGGAGAAAACGTTAAATCAATCACAGTGGGTGGTACAGCTGGTGCCCTTCACTCCCTTGGAAGTCCTTATACAGCTCTTAAGGACTTCCAAGGAGAAAGAAACAATCAGCTAGTTTCAATGCTGCTTACATCTAAACAAACTCCCTGGTCCATATAGAGGCAGAAGACGTCATCTGACAATGAGTGGTGCCTTATCGATTCCAAAGTAAGTTAAATATGAGGATTTGATTCAAGAACAAAAAAACGTTTTGTAGGGTTAGATTGACCCATTTGGATCTTAAAAGTCCGATTTAATGAAATGATGGAGCTTCTCCAATAATGACAAATATGAAAATGAAATTGATCTTTATCCCATTTCTTTGTCATGTCTTGCCATGTTTGCTAACTGGGACCGTATTAAAAGTGAACCGTGTCAAGAGTTCCACATCCAGTCTGTCTAACAGCCTTAATGTCAGCTAGACAGCTTGGCCAGTGTGTGTGTGTGGTGTGGGGGGGTGTAGGCAAAAATAAATGGACAAGCACTCAATCATTTTAATCATATCTGCTGTGATGGACAAGCTCTCCAGCAGTCCGACTGTATCAAAGAGTGAAACAGAAGACAACGTGGTGTGTCACTCAATCAGCGTAATTGTATGTGAACGACCGCCGTTCACCCCTGGGCCCATCTGACGCGCTCTGGGTGCAGAGAACTAACAAGTTGATTTAAAAAGGCGACGCAAACAGTGGTTCCCTTCTGTCCTTGGACAAGCCACCGATAGCTTTTATTGAATTGCGTAACAATTTAGGAGTATTCAACGAGACTCGGTGAGGAAGCTATAAGAAAGGGTCATTTCTGAGTTTTCCTGACATGATCACTTCACCACAGCAGAAGTGCAGAGGTAGTAAAGGACGGATCCACCCCAAATACGTTGATGCTGTCAAAGATAAGGAGACCCTCGAGTCCCCAAAGATGCTTTTATTTTTTATGTAAACCTTTTCTGTGGAAATTAGTTATTTTGTTGTTGGAACAAAATAAAAAAAATTAAAAAGGTTCTGCATCAACCACCAACCTGTTCACACTAGGGCTGCCCCCTGACAGTTGAATCAGCAGTCAGAGGCCCGTCACTTGACTGTCATTCCTCAAGTCCAGCTGTCATTTTGTTTTTGTCAGTGTTGTTTTACACGGCACTATCCTGTCGGCTCAGTGAACATGGCAGCTGCAGACCCGGACCCAGACCCAGACCCCGACCTGGACCCAGGCTGAGTCTGAGTGAGATGGAGGAAGATAGGCCTCCCCTGGTCAGGCTCAGAGATAAAGTTATCTTTTGGCTTCTGCTTAGAAGTGTTGAATTTACATGATACCTAGTGTATGTTCTTGGATGTTCTGATACGTGCTTAGCGTAGTTAGCACACATTAGCTTGGAGTGCTAACTTGGCTTGTTTACTATATATTATGTGAACGTTGCTGTCACCCTGAACGTCCCACCAAACCCCATTCAAAAATGTAGCAGTTCAATAAAATGATGCTCGATAGTCTATATGAAGAAAAAAGGAACAAATGTTCATATTGAACAGCCAAATCTCATACGACGGTACAGCCAGCATATACATGTTTATGGCTCTTTCCCCACAATATAATATCTTATCCCGTTAATGAAATAAAGTGCTATGAGATAACTATGTTATGATATGGCGCATATAAATAAAACTGAATTGAATTCACATATGCATGTGTAGAGATGTTGTTCCTACAATACACAGGGTTCCATGGTCATGGTCATGAAATTCCTGGGAAAAGTATGAAATTATAAAGACTATGATAAATAAAAATGGTTTGGAATTAACAGAATATACATTGAATATAAATATACATCCTTTTGGCTATTATTTAAAATATGTTTTTAAAAATCCCAAAACATAACGTTACACAAAATACATTCCTTGCATTACTAATTTAAAATCTAGAGCTTCTGTTGAAATGTATCAGCAAATGCTTGGGAAGTGGGGGTTTAATTCAATTCAATTTTATTTATACAGCACTATATCATAACAGAGTTATTTCATAGCACTTGTTAATATAGAGCAAGTCTAGACCAACTCTACATGTATAGACCCAACAATTCCACCAGGAGCAGCACTAGGAGACAGTGGCAAGGAAACACTGCCTTTAACAGGCAGA
>JAVQJF010044652.1:0-13502 GCA_036023855.1 Gadopsis marmoratus | reverse complement strand
GTCCCAAAATGAAGGTTCCCTTATCATTTTCAACATCAGATTACTGATTTCTGGCTTATTGGTGGGTGGGGCCGTTGGGAATATCTCAGATGCCCAGGAAACCGACCAGGTCAAAAGTTCACATATCAACCAATTAACCAACATTCCAGGCAATTAACTTCAGTTTGAGCCTTTGCACTACAGCTGCAAAGTTGCAACCTTTTCCAGCTAGATGTTGGGTTTATGGAGAACAACTGACTCGACTTTGGGGCTGCTTTGGGGTCAGCGCCACCATTCTATTGGCACCCCCCAAGTTAAAAATGAAAAGTTTGTTAAATGTCCCAATTGTTTCCCCCCCGTCTCTGGGAGAGGCATAAGGGATGTTTAAACAAATCGGGACAGCTTCACAACAGCGCCCCTCACAGGAAAGGGTACGCCAACACAGATTCTGCCCTATCGGCCCAAAGCTTCCCCAATGGCTCCATTGGTTGTGTGATACGTGGCCGGCACATGGACACCGTGTCCACTTTCGGACATGGCCCACACCTTTCCCATGTTAAATGTGGGCCATAAACCCCACTTTCCCTTACGTCGCTCATTGTATGCCCTACCCACTGAGCCAGCAGAGAGATCCTGCAGGCTGAATAAAGTTTGGTAGCAGAACTCCATGTTCAGCCATGTATAAACTGTAAAAAGATGTTGGCGTCTGAGACAGTTAAGTAAAAAGATATCAAACTCCTTTTTGTGGAGACATCAACAATCATACGGAAGGAAATTACTTCTAGAAGCGGTGGACAGATTATTTTGTCCAATAAACCAGAATGCAATGCATCCACATTACATTATGCTTTCTGAATAACGGACCTAAGCCGTGCTCTTTCTAAGGCTGAAAAACCTTCACTCTGTAACTGTTATAACTGGGCCTGTTACTCCCTCCTGCCTGCACTTCTTGCCTGCAGCCGACACCTGCTTTATGGATATCTGTCAAAGCCATTCTGGGCAGAGAAATTATGGAGAAGCACAAGCTAAAGTAGAAGTAGACGAGGCATGTAGAGCTGAAAGTGGGTACATCAAAAAGATAAATCACATCAACTCGCAAAATAACTCCAGGAACACACTGAACATCCCAAATTGATGACGGGTACAAGGTGTCGTGGAATGAAAAAGGTTAATAGGATGCCCTCGCAAATGTAGTGTGTGTGTGTGTGTGTAGGTTTTAGCCTCAGGGCCCACAGAGGAAGATGTGTTCTCAGGGATGTGGCCCTGATGATGATGACTGACAGCTCCCTGTGACTCAGAAGTTGTCAGCGACGACTTATTTCTTTATTTTTGTCAGTGTTGAACCGCAGTTAAACAGCGGCCTTAACAGCTGAATCAATTAGTCTAAATGATACTGAAGCCCACCTCAATCCAAATGTTAAAATGTTAGATTAACCACCGTTATTTGACATTGAACATTTGTTCTGCACTGTAGATTGTACATAACCATTCTTCCAGCTTTCATAAACAGCCGCGTTCGTGAATGCACTTCAGACCCATTTAACGTCAAGGCTCCCAAAAACATCGCTATTGTGAAATGTGTCCTTGTGCGGCACCAAGAGGTTCAGTCAAATTGATATGAGAGCGAAAATGATTTCAAAGCCTCGACTCCAAACAAAGGCGCAGTCAGTTAAAAGTAGTCTCGTATGGTTAGACTGCTCTGTCTCGTTTTGTGTCACTTGTGCTTTAATGCTGTGCGGCGAGCAGGAACAAACGTGAGGGAGGTTACTGTCACATGGAGGAGAAGGCCGCACTTTCTTTAGTTAAACACAGAAAACGGGGTCGTCGTGTGTATTTGCTCGTGTCTAATGGACTGACCTCGCACCTGGCTGTCAGAGAGTGGATGGTCATAATGCAAGGATGTGGGTGATTTGGGATGTAATGAAGGGATGGAGTGAAATCTACAATTTTAAAAATGATGATTTCCTCAGACTCTTTCATTATATGAACAGAAGCTTTTAGGAATTAAATAAATGTACCTCAGCAGTAGGCTTCTTTTGCCGTTGGACTTCTCTTGGTTTCATTTAGATTTGGTTGCCTCTTCATATTTCTGTGGATATAAGTACGAGCGCAGGGGTGTGTGAGAAGCTTTTGCATCCATGGATGATAATTTGGGCAAAGTGCGTTGGTTGAAAGAGTGTGAAGAACTGTGCGCTTAACACTGGATGTGTGAAGGTGCCATTTTCTTGAACTGTAGTTTAAGCGCTGTCTTAATTCAGTGATGGAGTGAGGTTTTCCTAAAAGGAGGAGCAAAATCAAGAGACTGAGAGACAGCGAGTGGAAGACGGAGAATCTGGAAGTGAGGCGGTTCTTAGCGAAAGAGGAAGCAATTAGGAAACGAGCTGAATAAAGATAAAGAGTCAGTCTGCAAAAAGTGTAAGCAGCAAACAAAACCCAATTTAATTTCTGTTTCTGTTTTGATTTGCTTGTTTTGTGTATATTCAACCAAACTGTTAAATTTAGCTACACATGTTTTACGATTGCTGCGCACACTTTTTGTCTTCCACGCACTGAAGGCCTAAATTGGCTTCTTACGTCTCTCCAGCTTGCTGTTCTGCGTCTTGCACTTTGCTTGGCCACCACTTATTTTTATGTTGCTGAATGCCATGTTGTTTTATTGAGGGATTGGTTATTAATTTGCTGGCTCAGGCTCTAAGTTATCCTTCTCTCACATTTTTTCATGGTTGCAATGCTGGCAGCAAGGCAGTTATCCCCAGTTCAGTTGGCTGGTTTGGGATTAAAGCCAGTCAGTGAAAACCCGTGAATTGGAGGAATACTGCCAGAACCTCACACCACAATGCACAGATTTGTCATTGTGATCATAGCATTTTAATAATTACCCAGATGGCCGAGGTTTGTTTTTGTTTCTTGTTTTTTAAATGGCACAATCCTGGAGAAAACAAACTTGCATATAGCCTTCTATGGCTAAAATATTAACAAGCAATTGCTTATTTACATATCTGGCTAACATGGAGATACATGCTTATTCATTTGGAGTCATGTTTCTGTCCACCTGGTTAATGCGCCGTCCATTACTTACTCTGCTTTTAGCTCCTTGGCTACTTTCTCCACCGTTAACCTTTTCTGTGTGCGGCTTGGTGCTGAGCAGGCTGATTACAGCGGGTGGGAGGGGGTGTATTATCACAGTTTGTTTGCTGAAAACAGCTGTCTGCTGCTGGGGACATGGTTGATGAGAGCGCTGAGACTAAACTGTAAAGTAAATGTCACAAAACCAAACCGACCAACTTAAAACTTTGCGGAGCTGCAGAGTTGGTGATAATTCCCCGTTTCACGTCACACGCCAGCAGCTGAATGCTTGTTTTCACATGAATCTGAACCGTCTAGTGTAACTGTGGCCTCAGATTTCTGTCAGAAGTCGCGTGCACGATGACACGAGCAAATTATAGTATCCCCTTTTCATCAATATCTCCGCGGCGTGCTCCGAAAGGCATCAGTACTGACCGTAGAAGGACAGCTTTGTAGCATTTATAAGTTCGACTCCAGCACGGGCTGTTTTCGTGTTACCAGACAACAAAAGCCAAATCCTATGACACATCTGACTCACACACGGGAGTATCGCCAGTTGACTAACCAGGAGACGGGAGACAACGCATCGCTGGCTAAAATGATTGTTACTTAACGTTTGGACACTTTGCATAAGGAAGCAGAGCTGATAAATAGCCAGTAAATTGCTGGGTTGTTAGACGAAACCATCTGTGAGCATCACTTCCATGTAAATATTCAGGTGTCGCCTCCATTGTCGCGTCCGCTACATCTTCAACTCCGAACATGTTGTCAGGACTCAGCTGTCAATCAAGGTTCAGAGGCCGTGTGTGTGCGTGTTGAAAGTGCCTATACACCTCTCGGGCGTTGAATTTGTGTGCGACGACTGATATTGTGGCAGTTAATATCTGCACAGGTGAAACACTATAATTTGCTCGTGAGCATGTTTTATCGTGCACGTGACTTCTGACAGAATTATGATGCCATAGTGTTGTTTTCTGTGTGAAGCAACGGATTGTAGACAAATTTTTCCCTTGTGGACAAGTAAGTTTACTCTCTTCTACTCTACTTGAATCGTCATTAATATGGAACATTTGGTTAGTGTAGCTCTAAAGCTTGCCCCCCCCCCCTCCTCTCTCTTCCACCTTCCTGCATAATGAAAATGGCTCCAGAGTCTGTTAGTAGTTTTCTTGCTCATTCCTGTGCTGTTTACTTTGAGTGAGTTTCAGGTAGTAAAGTAAGCCGCAAGCAGATCATCCTCCCCGGCTCTGTTGTTTGGAGCACTCTCATTTATGGATGCAGAGCAGACTGCTCAGATGAAAGGGTTTCTGTCAGGTCAGAAGATATGGATACCTTGTTGCCATAGCAACTGCCGAGGGCATAAACAAAAAAATAAAAGAGGGATACAAGTCAGAGAGAACAAATGATGAAATGGTGAGACAGGTTAGTGAAAGGTAGCATTCAAATTCAGCGGTGACTGAGACTGGCATTCAGCAAGTAGATTTGTTTGGGGATTTTTAAACACATTTTTCTGCTGTGCGCACATTCACCTGCTGCAGGACGCTCCACTCAGCTTAGGACAGACATGTGACCTGAGCAAAACGCAGGAGAGTCATCTGAAAAAACAGATCAACCACTTTTGAGCCGAATGGCAAGTTGGGTTTTTTTCTGTTGGAAATGTTTGAAAATAAAAGCATGTGGGCAGAAGGTACTTTAAGTTAAGTAAATGTGTTGTTTTGCTTTCTTACCAAATAAAAAGATTACATTAATATTACTAAAATATAGATTACCGCTAGTTCTGATGATAATAATAGTATTGTTTGCTGTTACATTATTACACTTCCTTTCACTGCACATGCTATGATCCCAATGGATATGTGCATGCACCTGCAATAGCTAGTAAGCAACAAAATATTGTGTAACACAGAGAAAGAGAGAAACCCAGACCATGTTGCATCACTTGATTGTGTGACTTATCCATATTGGATTTCATCAAGGCTGAACTTGGACAACTAAATGCGATCATTTAGTTTCCCCCCGCTCCTTCAGAGTCGCCATCTGTCAAAATATCAATTTATTTCCCGCTCTCTGAGGAGTGCTGAGCACTAATTGGAAATAGCATGTAGCGTAGTCGCTGTTCTGCACACATGGAGAGCAAAGCTATCAGTCAGTCTGAGATGTGAACATGATGCAATCGCTCCCGCATGCTCATCTGTAGAATAATTCAGTTTTCATCTGACAGAGGGAAGTAAAAGATATGAAGATTATGTGTGTTTGTGTGTGTTGTAGTCCACTTGGAGACACACGAACACAAACATTATTTGTATTAAATAAAGGCAGCATCGTGCAAAGAACGAACTGAAGCACAAATAGTTGGATGCTAAGTCTATTAAGCGAATCAAATACTTTCATAATGTTTGTAATGTATGTAATTTTATACCCTAACTTAAGAGAGAATTTACGTACAGGTGGTGCAACGGGCTGCAGGTAGCTAAGCAAAGTGCAAGATGGAGAGACATAAGAAGCCAGTTTAGCTGAGAGAACCAAACCAGGCATATACTGCCTGGATACTTCAGTGCACGGACGAAGAAAACGTGAGTGCAGCACTTTTTTTAAACACGTGTGGCTAAATTTGACAATTTTGAAAAAAGGAGTTTGGTTGAATCTCACCTGTCCTCTAGTCACCACTGTCATCAGCTCCCAGCACAAATGAATGCATAATAAATGACGGACATCATTGCATCTGGGTGCTAGTTCCTGTCACCTGCGGTTTTTTTAATCTTTTCGAAGGGGACGCAAATATTAGAAGAGGCTGAAGACAAAGTCTAGTTTGGGTTTTGTTGCACTTTATGTGATGATGTAAGGGCTGGAACGTTTGGTAAACGTCCTACATGCAGCATGTGCTGATTTGTTCTGGTGTTCTGGTTGGATGACGCGTGACTTGGGTTGTCGTTTTCAAAGCCTGGACTAGGAGACAATGTTCTTTGTTTGTTCTGCACAATGAACTATGTTCTTTCCTAAAAAGTGTTGTTTCATCACTGCAGCAGTTTATTTGGTGACTAATGCGCTCACATCGGCTGAGCATGTGTATGTATGACACAAATAAAAGACAAAAGTATAGTAACTAACAGAATATCATGAGGTCAAGCACTAAGCCTTGCAGCACACCACATGTAATTAATGATGCTAAAGAAGCATAATCACGGACGGGGGCCGACATTTCCCTGATTCATGGATAAATAGTTCATGGTAGTCCCACAGGCGCCAGCCTCAATCTGTCAATTCAAATTATATAATCAATTGTGATGATGACCGTGGTTCTGTCAGACAGCATTGGTGCTTTCAGTCTGCATTCAACTGAAGATGATTAGTATCCCTTAAAAGGGTTCATTTGGATTTTTCTCTCTTTATTCAAAATCTGCCATCTTTCTTTCTTTCTCTCACTTTCCTGGCTTTGATACAATATTGTACAATAAAGTGCAGAACACAGAAGCAAGGCCCCAACCATGGCCACCTCAGCCGTTACAAGAGAAGAACAGATGCCCAGCTGGCTATTCTTACCACATACAGCTTTCAGTCACGAATAACAGATGCACTCTTTTTTTTTTGTGCAGGTGTATTTCATGTCCTTTCCTCCTGGAGAGAAGTGATTTAATTGTCTGTCAGGAATCTTACTAGATTAACCAGGCAACTAGGATAAGTCACGGATTTGACTAAAGGAGAGAATAAACAACGAGGGCTGCCATTAAGTTTTATGAAGCGCTGATCCATGCAGTGGCATTCTCAAATGACTGTAGCCTGTAAATCAGCAGGGGGTCGCCGTGGAGGTCAGCTAATCTGTCTTCGAAGGTAAGGCTCAGTCCACAGGTGGAAGTAGAGAGGAAGCACAGACACACACACACAGACACACATATATATATATATATATATCCAGCCTATCCTCACCACCATGTGTGGCTCCACAGGGAGGGGAAGTAGGGCGACTCGCTACAGACTCCCTGCCACCCACACCTGCCTTCGCTTCAGGCTGCAGACATACAAACGTGCACACACACACACACACACACACACACACACACACACAGGCATATAAAAAGCCACACTGGTTTGCTTAGTCCATCTGAGTTACTGTATTGTGTGTGTTTTATTTAGCCAAGAAGATTGTAAACGAGAAGGGCAAGAAATGCGAAGGACACGTCAATGGGCACAAAGAGCAGAGATTATTAAAGATTATATTATATTATAGATTATTTCTATATATAAATTATCTATAATAAAGTATTTATAATGATCTTATGATAATGGATTGAACTACAGAACATTATTTGAGGTAGATACTGTATAATGAGCCCCACCTCCGCCGTACAACATTAAATTGCTACTTACACTTTAATGCAACAGTATCACATATTTTCGGCATGTTTTTTGCTCTCGAATGCAGCTACTTTGTCATCATGTTTACACAAAATGAAATATTCAAATGCAAGGTTTCCGTGCTTTTCTGACTGCACCATTCCATCAAATGGAAATATTCTATACGTCTTCATGCATCATTTTATACTCATGTCCCCCTCAAATTCAGCCTATCATGTTTGGTATCTTTGAAATCTTTGGGCATTTTAGAATAATGTTCTGTGGATTAGACTTGTATTTTTTATACCATATTTGTACTTAAGTAAAGGATCTGAATACATATTCCACCACTGCTAGAAGTGAAGCCTTCACTCTTAGAGGAAATATTTGTGGTTTGAATTTGGAATTGAGTTATCAGAGGAAAATGTCTTTCACCTCAACATCATTACTGTACCTTTCTCCATATCCTTTCTGAGTCACGAATCTGTTCGGTAAAACGTTTGTGATGGGAATACAATACCCTCTTTTGTGAAAATGTACCTCCCAATTTTTTCGGGAAAGTCTCCTGCCTGTTTAAGATTCAGATGGCTTCTCCAGTGGTATCTGTCGGCCAACCGATGATTCAAAGGCCATCAGTTTCCGCAGAGCATATTTAACATATGACACGTCGTGGGCCCCTGCATCTAATGTGGTTTACAGTAGCAGGAGTGCATACATCGTGGGTATGGGTGGCCCCAATGGGAGCTGAAGCTCATATCCTGACAGTGCGCGTGCTGATATATGCTCTACCAACCTAGCTTCACAGAAAATGAAATCCCTAACCTTGGCAGCTTTAGTGCAAGGCTCTACTCATTGAGCTCCATGGGAAATTGAGTTTCTAACCCTGGCAGTAGCAGCGCTTATAGCTCTACCCAAAGGGCTGAAAAACTGCAGAATTTCAAAGGATAGATCACGCTGTAATTTTCTTCTGGCTCTGCACGGGTCAGTGGGGTCACCAAGGGTAAAAATAGACACGCACATATGCACAATACAGCAACATTTTACAAATGTTTGAGACATCTGTGTCTCAAAGCCACTTTATTTTTTCCACTACGACACTCTAATGTCCCTGCTTTTGGAGCATAACAATAAACAACTTGATAAGCAGCTTGATCTCTAATATTTTAGGTTTTGCTTTAGGTAATGTGGTTTCAATTTGGGGAAAAAGACTTGACAAGATAATACTGTATCAGCTTCTTCCTGAGCTTTTAATCACATCCTAAATTATGTTCATTGTTTTGCTGACAGTAGTTTGATTTAGTCTATTTATTGTACATGATCAAATATAAACCATGACATTTCTTTACATATATTCTTTACCAATGTAGTCTACATTGTTGTAAATATGCAGCACCGTGGACTTTCTTTGAGGATTGTAGTCAAACTGTATGGTTGACAAATATTTGTCAAAACCCAAATGTAGCTTCTTTCTTTTCTCCCGCCAGTTTTCATGTGAGACTCGCGGTTATCTTGTTCATCTTGCCTTGTCCCACATCGCAGGCGTTTTTTGAAGGCAGGAACTGAGGAGACAGTGGAGAGAGGTCTGTGGGTCATTGGTAAAGTGAAAAATGATCCGCTTACATCCGTGCTAGCATTGCCCGAAAAGATTGGGGGCAGATTGAACAGAGCTTTCCGCATTAGAAAGACCAGCTCACCTACTCTAAGATGTAGGGCAGGGCCACTCAGGAGATAAAGTCACTGTCAGTTTGGTAGAAGCCAGCGGTGACAGCACTTCCTCTAGATTATTTTCTAACAGTCGGTGAGGGAGATATTTCCAGTCACATTGAGTCCAGGGAAGTGCCTGCAATCCAAATCACTGTATTAATGATCAGACTCTTTATAACTGCACTTAACGTCACTTAACTGACTGTTTGTCTGTTTGGCTTTACTGAAGAAAATCAAAACCCACCAACAAACAGATGCTGATTTTTAGAGACGAAACAATGAGAGAGCTTTCACTTATTCAGCACTTTGTTAAGAGGGCGAGGTCACAAATTGCCTAAGGGCCGTAAACAGAAATAGAGCAAATGAAAATATAATAACATGAAAAGCAGAATCAAACACTTAGTTTTTGCATCAGTGGATTTGCACCACATTGCACTGCAATGGTCAGTTTTGCACGTGTTGGATGTTTCTTCTATCACTCTATATGCTCGGCAAAAAAATGTAGTTGAGTGTCAAAATGCAAACCATTTATGGAGCCAAATTGACCTCCGACCTCTCGTTTCCCTAATATGTTTTACACAGCGGAATGCACATTACAGATTCGGTGACCTGGCAACATGAGCAAACAACCCCACAACTGTCATCAGGTTTTGATCCACATGTCGTGAGTTCTTGATTTGCGCATGGGCGTACCTGACATCAACCTTTTGAAATCTCTCATGGGAAATATACTCCATCGCTCGTAGTGAGAAGCTGATTGAGAAAATAAGCGTTCAGGGCCTTTTAAGGTTCAAATTTGGTTCAGGTTAGGGGGTTAGGGAATGTATTATCATCAGTTAAGGTCCTCACAAGCACGGTAACGCAAGTGCGTGTGTGTGTCAGTTCTTGTAACATTACTATCATGTGCCTTCTGACTCGGACAAAATACAGATACAGCAGCTTACATGAAAGAACAACAAGTCAGTGATGATCTGGCTATACGCTGTGATAGAATGCTAACACACACTATTCTTAATAACTTCATCTTCTCTCCCTCTCTCTCTCTCTCTCTCTCTCCCCTCCTTCCCTCCCTCCCCTTCTCCTCCCTGCTGCCTGAAACAACAGATCACTTGGGCATCGAGTTTATGGGTAAGGAAGCTTTTCTTGTCTTTGCATCTGCATGAGTCACGACTGTAAACCTCCACAGGGCTTCGTGTTGGATCAACGTTGTGCCGCGCGGCTGCTTACGTGCAGCACATGCATCCTTCATGACACCCATGGCACACACATGGTGTCATTATACCACCTGCCACGAAGGCAACAACGCTGTGGTGAAGACATATGGCATCTTTGAGAATGTACATGCACATATTCACAACCATCAGCTCCTCTCTTTGTGCACATGCTGCGCAGGATTTCTTTGAGATATTAGCCACCGTCTCTACCCATCTCCACGCATATGTATTTACTTTCTGCACCATATCTATCGTTGTGCTTTCTTTCGCTCTCCAGCTCTCCCTCTCTTCCTTTCTCTCCCAACTGCTTATGAAGTGTCCCTTCAGAATACCAATGTGCTGCAGTATCCTTGGAAACAGTGAGAACAGAGAGGAAGGCAGGGTACAGTGAGGGAGTTTTTATGCTGTTGGCAATGTTACCAAAGGCACTTCTCATTAGTACGAGTGTTTGTGTGTGTGTGTGTGTGTGTGTGTGTGTGTGTGTGTGTGTGTGCGTGCGTGCACACACATGGCACATGTTCAACAGTGTGTTTCTGAAGTCCTTAATTTTTTACTTGCGTGAATGAGATGAGATCCTTCCAGTGATTGTGTGTTGAATGTTTCCCATGCACATGCCTGCGAGGTGCAGGGCGGGTGCCAGCGGCTCCTCCTCCTCGTCGTTGCCAAGCTCCCGGATCCTGTTCTTGGCTCTCCTCGCAGGCTCTGTGTAGAGTATCACAGCCGAGGAGCGCTACTTAACAACATGGAAGCTCGTTGTTAACTAGAGTTGGTGAAATTTGGGCCCTTTCCACATGGACAAGCAGCGGATCATCTGGGAAAATGGCCTCCGCCTGGTTCGACGCGCCCACTTCTACATTCTCTAAGAAACATTTCACAGGAACAATCAGCTTTTTCTGCTGCAGCGGTCGCGTTTGCAGTGCCACGAACAAAAGCTTCTTTTTTTTTTCCCAGGAAACTTGCTGAGACTATGCAAACTTGGCAGTGACAGATGATCTGTTCCACAGAGCTATCTTGCAGGTTTTCCCATTTATATTCAGTGAGAGGTTTTGTGCCTCTGCAACATTGTTCAGGCTGCCACATTTTCTTTGCCTAGCTAACGTCTCTAGTCCTGCCAATGTCTTCCCCAGCATTGTGCTAAGCAGTGCACGGATAGATAAGCACCTCCCACACTCAACTCTGGTTTGTCAATGTCTGTGGCTTTGGAAGCTGTTTCTCCTGAGGAAAAACAAATGTGAGGCTTACGTACCAATACACTGAAACGCATTAGTTTTTTGTTATTAATACAATTAAGTAAATACACGCTGTACAAAGTGGGTTACATGTGGAAAAGCAACAATCCTTCATTCAAATGTGGGGCTGGATGATTAGATGAGTAATCCAGAAAAACAGTGTTGAAGATAGTGGGATTATGTTGTTGAGTTTATTAAATTACAGCAATGGAAATATACTACGTTAGTTGGCAGCACATAATATGACAGCCAGCGGGAGTGTAACTATCCTGGTTTTATCTCCGGCCTATATGGGAGGCCAGCCTTTATTTGTTCATGTCGACCAAACCCCCGGCCTTTACCGGAGACCCGGCTTTTACTTAACTACCGGTTTTAATTTAAGGAAATTAATTAAGTCATTGTCCACTTTATTATGTACACCTGTTTAATCTAATGCAGTCCAGTACAACATGACATCTATCTTTACAAAGCTCATAATGTTCATTGTCGGAAATGTATGAATTCAATTACATGTTAATTATTGAGGTCATACTTAAAGGTAGTGTTGTGTTGGACTACACTATATCTATCTTTCTAGTTTCTAGTTGTTTTTATCTTATTTACATAAGAGAGGCAGAATATCTGAATATAATGCAGTATAATGCATATAATGCAGTCCAGTGCAACACCACCACTATGACCTCAATGCTAAAACATCCAATTTAATTAAATTCTCTTGACAGTGTCAACAAAAACTGAACATTACAGGCGTCACACACGTGCGCTTTATGGCAGAACAACAGACTGTCCAGGTGCACTTAATACTGAGTGTAGATACTAAGACATGCTGTATGTGCATACACTATTTGGAAATTTAACCTAATCCCATGGTAGTTATTTTCCACTGACAACCCAAAGCCCTACGTGTGATTTATAGAGAAAGAACCAACCACGGCTTAAAGAAACACAGAATATAGTCAAGAAGTCTGGGATCCTGCTTTCCTCTTTATACATTTGTTATATTGCTTGGCAAGACATTTTCACTGAATTTAGCCAGTGAGTCATGTGGGCATCAATATTTCCCTTCCATCAGAGACCACTGAGCTCTGACTGGAAGATGTTCCACCTGGTTGTAAATCAATGTTAGAGCAAAGTGTTGCATGCAGCTATTTTCGGGGGTGACATGGACTGGATTTAAGTCATGTTGATTTTCAATTTCCACACAGAAGGTTTTAAGGGGTGTTTGCGCTGGAAGGGGGCAGTATGGCAAACGGGAAGCGAAGATGAATGGAGCTAAACACATTTGTGCTTGTGTTTTACATATATCTTGACGGCAGTGATAGGTGTTGGTGACATTTATGTCATTCAGTTGTCTCTCACATGTGGAGGCGAGGGAGACAAAGTTCTCATTTCACTCTGCTCGACTTTGACAACTTAGGAACTGAAATGCATCGTGACTACAAAATATTAGTCCTGTGCAGCTCAATGTCAAAGCAGAGAAAGGAGATGAGCAAGGGGGAGGGAAGAAAGACAGACAGACGTAACGCAGAGTGGGAAGCGGTGGTGCTGGAGTCTTCCCAGAGATCACTTGTCAATCAAACAGCATCACAATCTCTGTTAAATTTCTATTCTCTGTGAATGAGTTTTGAATTCCTGGAGGTGCAACTTTGTTCATTTTTAAATAAACTGATGCCGCTGCTGCCGCCAGAAACATACACAGATCAGCCATAATGACAAGTGAAGTGAAGAACACTGATTATCTGGTTACCATGGCACCTGTCAGTGGGGGGGGGGGATATATGAGGCAGCAGGTGAACATTTTGTCCTCTAAGTTGATGTGTTGAAGCAGGAAAAATGGCCAAGCGGCAGGATGTGAGCGACTTTGACAAGGAACCAAACTGTGATGTCTGGACGACTGGGTCAGAGCATCTCTGCACTGCAGCTCAGGGGTGCCATGCTGTCTGGATGTTATGGCTGATCGACGTAAAATGCATTACTTTGT
>JAVQJF010044636.1:0-20892 GCA_036023855.1 Gadopsis marmoratus | reverse complement strand
GGTGTAGCCAATAATTGAATGCCACCTGTGCGGCCCTGGTAAATAGCTCCAGAGGTGTCTGTCTAGGCTAATCAACCCAATCAGCTGGGAGAGGGTGGAGTTATAAAGAGGAGACCTGGAGGTGTGTTGGTGGCTGGTGGTTCATTCTGGCTCAGAAAGATTGATGACACGAGATATTTTGGAAGTCTCTGTGGAGACTGGTTAGGAAAGGTATGTGGTGGGTGTGCTGGACTGGGGGAGACTGGGGCGCCCTGTACATCGCACTCACGTAGTTTTGAGACTGTTAGGAACACGAGGTTAGTGGGTGGTGCCGCCCCTGTATGGTTTTCCTGAGCCTTGCTTTAGTATTAGCTGGACAGCCTTTTGTTTGGGCTTAGGTGGGACTTTAGTTTAGGAGGGGTTTTGTTCTGTGTCTCGTATTTTCTTTGGCATCCACCCTGAGTCCAGGCTCCCCCACTTATTGCCCCAAGAGGCTACCAGCACACAACAACCCAAACCTTACCAGTTTGGTGCAGCAACCCTGGCTGGGATCCGGTGTTTGCTTGTTACCGTCCTCCCCTCCCCTAGACACACGAAGGGGGACGTAACACTACTGTGTGTTCTCTGTCATCCTGCGCTCACTATTTTTTCTCTCTCTACCCAACCGGTCGAGGCAGATGCCCGCCCACCCAGAGCCTGGTATTATGCTTCTAGTACCAGTGTGTATGTAAAAGTTGCATGATACACAAGACACTACATATGAAACATACAGGCAATGAAACATTAATACTCTGTGAAGTTTTGTTGTCATATTTGCACCCACGTCTAACTGAACTCCCCCTGTGATGAGTTCTCACCTGCTGGGGTCCTGCAGCAGCTCCACCGCCTCCTTCAGCTGGTTGATCATGTCAATGTGGAGCTCTGTGCCCCCTGTGACCTTTGACCTGTGACCCCAAAGACACAACTGCTAAATTATCCTACAATCACAGCGTTGATCTTTGTGCCACGCAACCATCATGAAATTTATTTAATTCATTTCTTTTAAAAGCATCCACGATGTTGTAAACCGATAGAGATGTGAACAATCAGCTGAAGATCAGTAGTGATACATTACAAAATATACAACATTAATGCAGATTAACACAAATTTAACTTGTTTAAAAGGCTGAAACTGGATTGTCTTACCCCTCTGCCTCGTTTCTACTTCTTTCGTTCTCTTTTTGCATTTGTTTATATTAAGTTATTCTTCTGTTGTAATGTCTGACTGTCAACTAAGAAGACACACAGCCGGAGAGATGAACTTACAGTTGTTGTGTTGGCCAGTGTGAGTCTTCCTCTATCCTGAGAGGCTCGTCAAAGTCTGCTGCTGTCCGGCCCTGCACACAAACACACACACACACAAACATGTAAACACACACACACACACACACACCAGCTGCAGCTGTCACATGATCCACAGACTTGCTCAGCCATTGGCCAACATGCAGAGACGTTGCCACCATCCCCTGGTACACAAACTCAACAATAAGGACACTGTCTCCTTGAATGTTTAAAAAATAAAGCTGTTTCCTGATCTTACACAGCTGTGACGGAGGTTTGGTTGGGTTTAGGGAAAGATCTCGACCTGGGTTACAATGAGGACTTTGTTAAGGTTAGGGAAACATTGGTCGCCCGGGAACCCGACGAATCTGCGAGCTCATGTTTTATTTGGGCTGCAGATGCATCTAGTCACTCTCCAATTAAGACAGATCTCCAGCCGACCAATCGCAGCCACTTAATTAACACGGGGCGGGTTTGATACGAGCTGCCCCTGATGTTGGGACATTCTGGATCTGCGAACGCGTCGGGATTAAACGAACTGGACGGTATATTTTCTCGAAAAGCACAAACGGCTGCACTTTGGCCTTTGGTCTGCGCCCGTTAATACAGTTGCTTGGAAATCGCAAAATTAACTGAGAGGTTCCAGACTAATTCGTTAGCGACGCTAAAATAACATCACACTTCTTGCTCCTTTGCTCTGAACAGACAGGGACTGAAAAGTACTACTTCTGCAGCAGTACAAAGCATAAAGGTGGAGAATGACTGCACACCATGAAACAGGCTCCTCAGCTCTTCGCCTTGGTTTATTTGAGTCCTTATTTGGTCACGGCCGAGTCTCCACTGTGACTCACAGGCCCGCTGTGACGTAACCGTCTATAACAGGACAGTCTCTCTAACTGCTGCGCCTTTCATGACATCCACCCACAACTTTTAACTCTAAAAGCAAATCAAGTGATGATTTACTGATACGGGGTGACAGTTTTGGGCTCCGTTAAAACAAACCACCGACTCCAGGAGCCCAACATGACAAGCAGACTAACCAACGCTGGAATAAAGCAGCACAGATTTACCAAACGTCCCTCTGTGTGTGTGGTACTATGGGGACCATTTACTGCTCTGGCCTTTAATGAAAGGCCGACTGAAAGCGATGCAACGTGACGTCTTGCCTTGATGTAGTTGACGAAGCGAGTGCTGAGAGCCGAGTCTCTGTAGCTGAACTGGTCCTTCAGGGCCTCTGTTGGACTCTCCTCAATCAGATGCACCGAGTCGGAGTTGGGGTCTGCTGGAGAAAAAAGAAACGTGAACGGTGAATTTCTTCAAACACTTGGACTCTGAAAATGAATATGGTGGACAGTAAATATAGTGCGCTATGTGGTAAATAGAGATCCATTTTATAAATGTGAAAATGACCGTTGTGTGACTGGACTAGACTGACAAACCACTTATTTGTAGCTAAGACTCATGGGATGTGTGGTTTCATATTTTAGAAGACTCATGAGAAATAAGAAAGTGAGATGGCTCTATTTCCACTCAAACTAGTGTAAAACAGGTATTTATGATCCTATAAAAGGCTTGTTCTAGGCAGCAGTATTTTATTTATTTGCACTAAAATACATTTAGTTTTTTGTTCTTACAGTTAAAAAATGGGGAGAAATTTCCCATTTTTATTTGGAACTTGGTGAGAAAATCTGAGTAAAAACCTGCAGTTGTGGGTTTAATATTGTTTAACTATTTCAGTACCTTGTTTTCAGTCACTTTAAAGTCTCCCTCCACTCAGACATGGGTCACTTCACTGTCATGTTTGAGCTTAAATCTGCAGGATTGTGTGACATTACGGCTAGTTTGGAGCCAATCAGAGTCCAGAGTGAAGTGTCACAAACACCGAGACCTTACGGTGAAGCCGGAGACATCTTCAGTCCAATACTTAAACTTTAGAAATGAACTATATTTGCAGGTACAGAGAGAAACATTCAAAGCAAACAAATCCCTCCTTCCTATAATGCTGAGAGCTTGTGGGAGAAATGAACCCAGACAGCCTCGTTCGGCTCAGTAAATGTGACCCTCCATCAGCTCTGACCTGATTGAGGCTGATTGAAGTCTATTTAAAGTGTGCGTCTGGGGATCTGATGCTGTTCTGTAATAGAGTCCGACAGCCCAGATACTCACAGACACACTGCAGAAACACTGCTGACAGGTGATGGCTGTTTCAGTTCTTATCCACATTAGGACGTCTCTTCTCTAACCGACCTCATTTCGGTCACATTGGTACGTTCGAAAAATGGATTCCTGCCGACCCCTTCAGGGCAAAGCAACAACTGTAGCCTGCAGGCTCAAACACACGAGCAGTCAGAGTTTGCTGCGCGTCCACGTTGTTGCTAGTTTGAAGCGATGTCGTTAACCCTGCGTGTCCAGTCTGATGTTGTTGCCAGGGGCGACTGCAGATACAGTCGGACATTAAGCGAGGCGTGTGTGTGCATTAACGGGGAGCAGAACGTTCTGCCGGTTCACGCCAAACTACGACGGGATGAGACGGGCGTACCGTTTCCATGGCAACGACTCTCTGCACTTCCGCTCTGATGGATGAACGAGGACAGGGAGAGCGAGCTACAGCCGCCGCGGTTGCCTTTCTACTGCCGAGAGGGTGGAGATGACCAGCGGACTTGTTTGTTTTTCGACACGTTGCTTCCTGATCTGAAACGTTACTGCATGTCCACGCACACATCCATCAGCAGGGGTCCCTCTGTGTGACTCACCACCACGTCCTGTCCACTGTCAGCTGAGTGTGTGTGTGTGTGTGTACCTGTCAGGGAGCTGAGGTGTTCGCTCGAGTCGTCCTTACTGATCCCCTCCTCCTCTGTGATGTGGCTCATCGGCACGTTGAGACTCAGACTGTCTTCATCTGACGGCTGCAACAGGCAACAACAAACCGCTGCAGAGCTCAGTCTTGGTTAGGCCATCGACAGATAACGATACCATCCATTAATCATCTCAAGTCTGCACTCTACATTCTGTGGTTCCAGCTTCTCCAAAGTGAGGATGTGCTGCTTTCCTCCACTTTACTGTAAAGTGAATATTTTCAGGTTTTGGACTGCAGGTCAAACACAACACGAAATATACAGACGTCGCCGGGGCACCTGGGAAATTTCCTGACATTTTATAGTTTAAACTATTATCGACAGATAAATCATCTTTAGCTGCAGCTCTGAACAACTTTAACATGTGCAAGATGAGACTCTGTGAAAAATCGAATCCGGTTTTCATACCGACATGAGAATGAAAGCGTGACCTTCGACCCTGCAGACCACCTGATGTAACACCACATCAGATTTCAGCCGTCTGTCAAATAAAGACGACTGAAGGAGACAACAAGAGCTTCAGACCTTCTAGTTAATGCCGCTGCCATCTTTGATAATAAAATGTCATGGTCAAATAATCAGCAGGCTCTCCATCAATCGTTTTGTCTTTTGTTATAATTAGTTATCTGAGCCGTAAGAAGCTGACAACATTTGGCATTTTTGTTTGGAAAAAAACCAACAATTCATCAATAATCAAAGTACTAATGTACAGTAGTATAACATGTCGGTTAACTGATTCTTGCAGTGTGAAAAAAGTAACATACGAGCCCATAAATCACCGTCTGAAACTCGTGCAGACGTCCAGAAATAATTTAAAGAACACGTTTTTCCTTTGCAGACAACAGCGTTACAACAGAATGACCTCTAAAAGAATCCAGCTTTAATGTCGCTGCACTGACGAGGTGGCGTCTTCTGTGCAGCAGTAAAGATTCACTGCAAATAAAAAGAACACAGACTGAAAGGACGCCGACGAGAAAACAAAAATCAGCCGAGAAACATCAGACCGTATCGCTGTTTCTGTGACACACATGCGTGAACACTAACACGCAGCTACGACATGAAGAACACACTCACACTCTCTCAGTACCTCGGTAGCAGACAGCCGCTTGTCTCCGTTGTCGCTGCCGACTCCTGAGTCGCTGTCCTGCTTCTTCTGCTGCTCCATGTCCTCCACGCTGCACACACACACACACAGCACAGGTCACACACCTGACATACACACAGGAGGGGTGTGTGTGTGGGCGAGCTACAGAGCAAGTGAGCCACAGTGAAACGGAGAGAGAGAGAGAGAGAGAGAGCGCAGCCTCCATCTCCACCTCCCCCCTCCGTGTTCACGCCGCTCTGTAACTCCTCATTTCCTGCTCGCATGTTTAATTCAGGATCGCTCGCATTAGCTTTTTGCGGCGTCACCAACAGCGGCTCATCTCTCCGAGCCGCCATGGAGGGCGCTAACGAAGGACGAATCGCACACAGACAGGGCGTGCACAGTGCGTTTCCATCCACCTGTTTGCTCAAACTCAAAATATCTCTAAAAGGTGTTTCCTCTTGGCCGAGGTGGGGAAACGGTCTGTAAGTCTCTTAAGCTTAAAAGTCCCAAAGTAGCTCATTCAGAACCTGAAAACGGAACCATAATGTGCACTGTGACTGCTAGCATGCACACATGATGATCTGCTGGATCATTTATTCCTGCATTTCAGTCACAGAGCTGCTTCATAATAAAACATTCAGGTCTCTTATGAACAACGAGGGTCATATTGTACATTTTTTACATTATTGTAATAATAACTTTTCATTTATTAGTTTTCTATTTTTGCTTCTTACCCATTTTGTCTTTCTTTATATTTTCTATAATAACCTATATTATTATGCACCAATATACCAAAGCAAAGTCCTTAAATAAATGTACCTGATTCTGATAATGATTTAAAACACAAAGCTGATTGGCAAATATCATGCAAATGCCACATAATTCTAACTCTTCTGTTGCTTCCTGGTCGGCGGTAAACTGAGTTTCACTCTTCTGTTTATTTTTAAGTTCTTTGTCTTAATGAAGTTTTAAAAATAGCATCAGTGAGTTCTCCACTTCCTCTGGAGAGAGAGAGAGAAGAGAGACAGAAAGAGAGAGAGGGGGAGAGAGACAGAGACAGAGAGAGAGAGAGGGGGGACACAGAGAGAGAGGGAGAGAGGAGGGAGACAGAAAGAGAGAGAGACAGGGAGAGAGAAGACAGACAGAGAGAGAGAGGAGGGAGGCGAGGAGAGGAGAGACAGAGAGAGAGAGGGAGAGAGAAGAGAGACAGAAAGAGAGAGAGACAGAGAAAGAGGGGGAGGGAGGGAGCTTGTTTCTTTGCCCATCTTTTACTTCCTCTCTTCCTTTGCTTGTTCCCTTCAGTTGTTTATTTCTTAGTTTATTGCCGTCTGTTATCGTCAGCGTGTTCGTTACTAATTTGTTCCTCCTTTGTTTGTTTATTAATTTTCTCCTTTATTTCCTTCTCCGTCCATTAATTTGCTCCCTCTTTCCTCCGTTGGTGCATTCCTTCCATCGTGCTCCCACTGCACTTCTTTAAAGCTACTTTCCTCCATCTCTCCCTCTCTTGAGATTCCCTCCTTCACTCCTCTGATCGTGACGCCAACATTTGCTCCTTGGTTTCTTTCTTTCATTCCTGTGTCTGCTCCTCAGTCCTTCTATTGTCTGTATCTTCCTCCATCCAGCAATCATAAACGATACGTCATCCACCAGTCTGGATTTGGGCCTAACTTTGCAGTGACTGTCTGTGATGGCCGACAGACAGCAGGGAGTCAGCGGACGGATGGGTTTCAGCAGACTAATGGAGGATTTGGCTCCAGTCTGAGAACCTGAGGAAGCTCTGATCCAGCAGAGACAGACACCATCCCTCCACGCAGAGCGCCGTCATTGAAACCAAACTAAATAAACGGCCTCAGGGTGACGTAACATGCTTCTGGCAGCCATGTTGGAGGTCCGCAGCTAAGAAGAGCTGACAGGATTGGAGCAAAGATGGTACATTCGGATTATTTTGTGTCCGATTATTTTATTATGTGCTGGACAACTTCTTGGCTCTGAGCACCAGCAGAGACTCCAGGAAGTTACTGGCCCCAGCTGACAAGCAGCCACTATTCAGGAGGTGCTGTGGTTTAGCTACAGAAACTCATTCACGCTCCTCAGATACCCGAAGTGAAATAAAGATTTGCTCATCAACAACGTGTCAAAATGACTCAGATCTTTTCAGTGTGGCTTCACCCTGCAGCTGCTCGAGAACGGCTGCTTGGAAAATTGAAACGGTGCTCTTGGTTTTTTTTTTGCCAGAAGGATCAAAGATTGATGAGGCAATTGGTCTTCTACGTGCCAGAGCTGTATTCTGCAGAGTCCCCATTAAGTTTTACTGGTTTAACAATTGCTGTGATGCAAGTATAAAACCAGACGATTTTCCCTCACGGTAACCACTGCAGCACTGAGAGGATGGCGTCTTCCCGTTGGGTGATATTTAAAGCTGCCACGGTAACTGACCTGCCGGCGGTGGGCCGTGATAGGCTGAGTCGCTCGATGACAGGCAGGTAGAGCGAGTCGGGCATCTTCTCACTGCGACACGCCTCAATGCTCAGATACTTGAATATGTGAACTTTGCCCTTTATGCAGATCTGAAAAGGAAAAGACAGATTCAGATTGGGACGAAGGGACACAGCTGCAGCACACAGTGAGCTAGCTGTGACACAGACAGTAACTTTGGGATGAAGGCCTTTTGTATACATCGGGCTGTGTGAGCCAATCAGGACGGAGGCTTTTAGTTACAATTAGCAACAGCATCCGGAAACTAAGAGAGAAAACAGGAAATGGAACAAGAACAGGTTGTGAGGTCAAGACAACGTGTGTGTGTGTGTGTGTGTGTGTGTGTGTACCTGTGCAGGTGGACTCTGCAGTGGGTTGTTTTCTAACTGCAGCGACTGCAGCTGCTTCATCTTCCTGTAACACACCGGGATGGTCGACACTTTGTTACAGGAGAGGTCAAACTTCACCAGAGGAAGGTCAGCCAGGTCTGCAGGAAGAACACGCACACAAGTCCGTTAAATCTCCTTCTTGTATGTTTTTTTTTTTAGGTTGACACTTTGTTTGAGTTCATTCCTCTGCGGAAAAGTGAGGGTCGTGTTACATTCGATGTTTGTGGCCAGCTGATAGGCCAACGGGTCTCTTCAGTCCGTTTACAGTGAGTGTTTTAGGGAAACAAAGGTTTATATGAAGCACAGTTTAACCTGAGATTCTGAGCTACGGTGAACTGAAATCAAACATTATACAAGCTACGTGTCCAGTTGGAGTTCGAATCCTGTTGCTGAGTGTTCTGCACACACACACATGTTCTGTGCATGGCTCAAACCGCCGACATGCTTCCCATCACACAGAACAATGCAGCTGGTGTTGATATTTTCAGAGGTCTGTAATCGTCAGCAGACGAGCGTCTCGCTGTTTCCCTTCATGTGAACTTCATTCCTCGTTGGAGCTAAAATACCTGGAAATAAACGCCTCTTAATTGGGCTCAACCAGAGTCCCCGAGCTGTAATTGAGCTGAAGAGAGAGACTGTTTAATGTTCACGGTGAAGGCAGCCTGTGAATAGTCAAACATGCACTGAAGGCTATAAAACTCAACCAACTAGTTCCCTAAATGAGTCACATTGAACATTCGTGCTGCTAGCTGACGATGTAACTAATGCAGCTTTTTGATTTACACTTTTTGACACCGGGTCGGGTCAGTGGGGCTAACCGCCTGACTCTGGAGAGACGTGTAGAAGAAGCAGTCACCTCAGGCTGCAAACATTTAGATTTATGGACCGAAACTCTCAGATGTTCAATTTCGGGAAGCATCACTGTATCACGTCTGTGAGTTATGACTGAGAACAGAAGCAAATATCAGTTTCACAGTCAGTGGTCAGGCGATGAATGATTCAGTGTGGGGATGTTTACTGCAGAGCTGCTGACTCACTCAGCAGAGGTCACCTGACTCCACCTGTTAATACCCAGAATGCAGCAGAGACAGAGCCCTGAGCCTACAGATGTACGGAAATGTACTGACCCTCTAGCCTCACTAGAATAAGTGTGACTGCTTTGAGTAGAAAGAGATTAACCAGCTTCAGTTCTTGTTATTATTGCATGTTTTGTGCTACCATTGTTGTGAGCAAAGCGTCTCTGCTTCCATGGTGTTCCTGGCTCTGAGGAACATGTTTCCATCAGGTCTGCAGCTTTGTTAAACTCATGCCACCCCGAGCTCGGCGAACCTTTTAAAAACTACTAAAACTGTCATGGTGGTCTTGTCCCAGGGGCTCTGCGGAGCAGCAATGAAGTCTGCGCAAGTTCAACAGATATTAAATCAAACGCAACACCCTTCCCTTTGTCAGGCTGCTGTTCGGTCTGCTCGGTCCAAGCCTCCCTGTCGACGCCGAGCCAGATCGAAGCTCCTCAATCAACCCGGGAGAGGGCCATAATAGTGAGGGACGAGCATGTGTCAGTCAGTCCTAACGGCCTGGACGAGATGAGGATCAATCAGCCAGAAAAGGGTCTGCGGCTGTTCATCATTTAACTCGGGGATCCCCCAGTCTGTACTCTGGAGATCCACCACCGGGCACCGGTCTCTTTTACAAGCATCAAAAAACATCTTAATTTCTTTGCACTCTTTAGGTTTTACATTTCGGAGGACAAAGTATTTTAAGCCACCGAGTTTCACCAGGAAATAATAATATCAGAGTAGGCACATGTGTGACCTCCACTCGTGAATCCTCAGAGAAACACAGCTGTAACTCCAGAAAAATGTGAAGGAGTGAAGATATCGGGAGGGTGAAGTGAGGTTCTGGAAAACACTCGCCGTTTATCACCCAGGTTCAGTCCATCAAGAGGAACCTGAAAAAACAACTCTCAACTTTATTCTAGCCTGTTTTCACCGAGCAGGCGTTCGGGTTGTCGAGCAGTGACCTGTTACAGTGGCGTCCCAGCTGGAAGCCGACAGGTACGACACCCGACAGATGCAGCTGAGCGTTACTCTGTTATTACCTGGTTACACCTGAAAGCGGAACTGACGAATCCTTCCTCACGAAATAGATGGGGCTGCAAGCTGACGACTCGCGGCTGTGGAGAGTTTTGTTACAGGCTAAGTGATATAAAGACAGAAGCTCCACTGGCATTTTTCTTCTCCAGCAGCAGAGCGGGGTTAAATAAAACCACGGACGCTGCACAAGATCAGGGCAAAGGTCCACGGAAGCTCCGCATGAACTGACTTGGCTGCCGAAAGCAAATCCTCAACATGATCCGTCTCCAGCTACTGGCCAGGTTACATGTTGTCCTGTAAACACATTTAGTGGGATGATTCCTACAGACTTCGGTTTGTCCCCTTTCGCTATCTGTCCCCATCACACAGACCAAATGAAAACCGTCGCCGCAGTCCTGATCTAATAGGCAGGTCAGTTTAGGAGAATAAAGATTCTCATTATGTTAGAACGTCAACAGGCCTTGGTATCACACACTGAAACCAGAGAGAACAACTCTTCGAACTCTCTAAACACAACATTCTCCAGCTGGTGTGGTGATTTTAACTGGCTACACTCCAAACACAAGCCTGCCTCTCTGCCAGCAGACAGACGTCTCTGTGTCGCTGACTCATTTCAGACCTTCGGGGACTGGAGGTTGTTCTCCGGTCACACTGAGGGTTTAGTATATTTTTGGGGACCTGCGATGGGTGCGGCAGTGCACTCAGAGGACTCTGTGGTCTCAAACGCACCTCCCCACTTTGTACACAGAAGGGATTTTTCCAATTCTGTGTTTAATTCCAATCAGATGCTGCCCACACTTGTTTGAGCTAAGCAGTAGCTTCGTGCACCTTGAAAGTAGACCACAGGTTTTCCAACCAAACCTCACCAACCTGTAAGGCATATTAAGAACGTGTGCTGCCCAAAATCACCCAGTTAGACAAGATACTGCCTGATGTTTCAGACAGACGAAGGATACATTTGGATACAAGGATACAAACATGCGCTTTTTTAAAATCTTCTTCTTAACAAACTCACCTTCTGGCAGGACGCAGAGAAGATTTCGGCGAACATTTAACTCTCGCAACGCTTTGAGTCTGCCGATGTGTCGAGGAAGAGCCGTGATCTCATTGCAGCTGATGTCCTGCAGAGGGCAGAACGCAACCGATGTTCACAGCTGTTCAAAGCATCTGGATGCATTTTGCTAAAACTTTAGCCCGACGCCAGACCTTTATTTAAAATAGGACTCGAGTGAAAACACGACGTTACATACTGTGCACACAGAGAGCAGCAACACGTTAGTAGCGTTCCAACATTTCCTGATTCAGCGAACGTGATGTGCTGCTGCTGGAGAGCCATGTGGATCAAATCTTCTACTACAGCGCAAGAATCACGTTACTAGGTGAAACCAGACGGACGTGCTTTTGGCTAATCTAGTGACAAATCAAAAGTATTTCACGACTTTGACACGCAGTCAGATATGGAGGGTCTCACCAGCTCCATGAGGCTGTGCAGCTGACCGATGGTCTCCGGCAGGCTGGCCAGCTTGTTGTTGCTGGCGTTGAGGACTCTCAGAGGTAAACCACACAGACAGGCCGGCAGGGAGCCCAGCTGGTTGCGACTGCAACGCAGACAGGAAACTCGCTCAGTCATACAACACAGAATATATATACAAATATAATAAGAATGAAACTTTTTAAAAGGACACTTCATGAACTTGTGACACCTTTGGTGGTGTCAAGCCGTCGATATGCTGATGTAAAAACCTTTCTATCGACTGTTTCAGAGACATTAGGAGGAAAAGGAACGAGAGCGAGCAGAGCTGCTGTAAAGAGTATATGAATATTTTTATAAACGCCAATTCTTCCACCGCAGACTTGAACAGTGAACGCACGACAGAATAAATGTGTTCTATAATGTGATTTCAGCTTTCTGCTGGTAGTTTTGTTCCGTACGGAGAACAGAACACTTCCCTTTTCCTCCACATACAGGTGTGTAACAACAACGGACTTTGCCACTTCTCATTTCGGGGGGAGGCGGCTCTTTAATCAGTGCTCGATAATAATTCAATTCAGTGTTATTTATATAGCACCATCTCATAAAGTTATATTATAGCACTTATTGTATAATTATATGTATAATAATAAATTGATGTCCGTCCAGACGGGCTCCTCTTTAATGTCTCTTTTCTGAAGTGTCTTGTGTCGTGTTTGTCTGTATAAATGTCAGTGAGAAAAGCAAACAGCGTCTTTAACCTCTAACCAGCAAGACAGAAACACATTATACACACTAACACACAAAAGAAGCCGCCGCTCAGCAAGGCTTCCTAATTTGTCCCAGTGGCCACTCATGATATTGCAATGAATAATTCCCCTAAAGGCCCAAAAAGCATTTGCCCCAGAAACACCACTGTTGTAAAAGTGTTGCCACCTTCAGCTTCTTCAGCAGGCAGCGACTCGCGCTGGACTGGATAGGCGCCATCTATGGGCAGCTGCGATAATACAACCAATGAGCTGCACTGAGACGGAGCGTGCTAACATGCTCACAGTGCTAACATGTAGCAGGTGCTGTGTAATGTCTTATATGATGTGATGCTATGACTAAATATTACACGTGTACAAACTGCTGTTTGAGATATGAAGGAATGAGCTGCTTGACTTTACAAGACACTCAAAGTATCGCAGCATTATTCCTGCATCCATGCAGAAAGTCTCACATGTAGCCTTTCAAATTAAAGGATAATTCTGCTTCAATTCAACTTCTGATTATTTATCACAGTTCTGGCCATAACTCCCCTCAGTTACGACGTCGCTAAGTTCATCAAAAGTACAAAAATAAGAGCCCAGATGTAATAAACCAGAATTATTCTTTAACTTTCATATTTCGTTTAAATGTAGGACAGAAGGCCCAAACACACTGACAGTACACCTGTTATTTTAAACGGCCGAAGTCGAAGCAAAAGTGTTATGAGGGACGTCAAACTGCCCCGACTGTGAAACATTTAGAGCATCACATGAGCTGTTCGTCCTGCAGCCGCAGTACCGGCCTGTTCCTCAAATACTGCTGTTTCTGTGGTGTTTCAAACAACCGTTAGATAGACATGAATGGTTTTACAGTGCACGTTACATCCTGTGTGTTCATGCTGGATGAGATCAGGAAGCTCTTGGGGAATGAAAACAGGTGAAGAGTCGCGATGCAAAGCTCAGTCTGCCATCAGGATCTCAAATATACTACACAGTTATTTTGGGATTTTTTTCCATGTGTTCAACAGGCGTCTGTAGCGAGACGTTTCCTGTCTGGCGACATCTGTAAAGGACACGAAGCTTACTGGCTATTTAGGAAGTACTGCTCACATGCAACACCACTGCTGATCATTACCAGCCTCTTAAAATCCACAAGTGGCACCAGGGGCGTGCGTACCTGAGATTTAAGGAGGTGAGCGACTGCAGGCCGATGATGCTGTCTGGGATGGTCCTGATGCAGTTGTGATACAGGTTTAGTGTCTCCAAGGCGACCAGGTGGCAGGCCTCTGAGGGGACGTCAGCCAGTCTGTTCTTTGACAGGTCTGCAGAGACAAATGATCAGTGATGTTACAAGCGGAACAGCAAAACACGTTTCTTTCATAAACGTAAATAAAGAAGATGATATTCCATTATTCGGTCAAAGCATCAGAAAACCAACACAACACAAACTTCACGAAGCAGGGCTGTTGGATTAGACTGCAGTGAGGAAGTCGCAGTGAGGAAATGCTCCCAAATGTTTACTTTGATCTTTATTGTTAAATCCTTCGCCTCGCTCTCGTCATGCGATGAGTCCTGCTGCTGTTCGGAGCAGACGCACTTTCACTGTCGTGCGACTAGGTATCGAGAATGCTCGAATACGCCTAACTGACGGGCCACAATCGAAGTCTGTCTGCATCACAGACTCGGCGGCTGTCAGTGAGGGTCAGAGGTCAGCCGCTCGAGGCCAGCGCTGGAGGAATCACGCCCTGCCAGCAAATGTCAGGCCGGTTACTCCACATTGTTCTAGTGAGGCCGAACTCTTCAAAACACATTTGGTTTGTTAGCGGAGCAGAGAGTTCACTTCCTCTGGTAACAACCACAGAGGAGGAGGAGGAGGAGCGTTTTTTTAAATATTCAGTGTTCAGATTCAAACAGAAATACATTCAGTTTACCGTGATATGAAACATTTGACAGAACCACAGTGTTTTGCTGTTGATATACCAACAGAATAAATGACTCGCTGGTTCTGGACTAACTGGGATGGACATGCATCCAGTATTTATACTGGAACCACAGCTTCGATGTTGCACGGTGCACTGAAAGGCCACGTCTCACCGGACAAACATGACTTTACCAACTGCGGACGTGAACAGAGTGAAACGCGGCCGTTCAATCACAGCTGCATCTGGGCATCAACAGCACAGGCAGCGCTGCATCATGGGCCACAGGAAGTGCTATTTCAAACAGCGCGGCTGAGAAACAAAGAGCTACTCGGTGCTGCTGTCGTCCTACGAGCAAACCGCAGCAGTCTGACACACACACAATACACACAATACACACAATACACACTGCCAGTAACAGTAGTGTGTGTGTATGTGTGTGTGTGTGTGTCCAACACCATCACGTCTCTTTAACCTCTAAATAATGGATTTTCACAGCAGTGACATTAATGAAAAACACTCTGACTGCAAAACATTGAACACACACACACACACACACACACACACACACACACACACACACTGCTACTTACTGACCAAGCCTGACTGACCAATAGGATTTTTAGCTTCCTGTTCAGCACATATCTTGGTCACAGGTCTGTAATAACCTCATTTAAAAAGAAGCCTCGTCTAAAACGTTAGTTTGTGTTGTTTATGGGATGCAACAATAGGATCTGCGGCTCATCGTCAGCCACAGGACTGACCACGCCGGGTCACCCATCAACATCAAATACTGAAGCGTGGTCTATAGATGCTCCGATCATTTGAAGCAGTGTGCTAACTTTAATTAAAGCGCTCAGCTCCTGTTGTCACTCATCACTTCCTGCATGCTTCCCAATAAAGGCCTCTGAAAGGCGGCTGTGGCTCAGGAGGTAGAGCGGGTCGTCCAATCAGTGGTTCGATCCCGCCTCCTCCTGTCCACATGAGGCAAGACACTGAACCGCTGGAGGCCAGCACCTCGCGTGGCAGCTATGTTGCCACCGGCGTGCAAATGGGTGAATGAGACCAATCTGTGAAAGCGCTTTGGGTTAAGGTTGAAAGGCGCTTTATAAGTTAAGGCCATTTACCATCTTAATGTAAAGGCAGCAGTAGGCCTGTGCTGTGAAATTTAACTGAGCAACGAAACGATGCAATCTCATTCACTTTAAGCCTAAAAACAACGATGGTGTGTGAACGTGTCCCCAAATAGTTCAGAGGTTACGTATTACCCATGTAGAGAGGAAGTGTGGTATACGGATTTCAAATTGGGGAAACGGAGAAAATCTGAATCTGTAGAGGAAAAAGACTTAGTTTTTAACCTGCAAATATCGACATCTACCTCAAACATGCAGCTTCAGCCGGCCTCTAGTCTTTATATGAGGCGACACACACACAGTCACTACAACAGCAAAGCCTGTGGGCCAGTTCAGCAAGTCGGCTCAGGTTTCCCTGCTGCATTCACACGTTACAAGCCCTGCAAACCCTCTGCAACGCAGCCTTACAATTCTCTGCTGCTGCTCGGCTTTACTCAGCCTCACCACCACCCAAACCTCCACCTGTAAGCTCCAGCGTCCAGGTGGAGAGCTCTGCTGTCACCACCCTCCAATCTGTCTCCACCGTGGGCAGCGAGGAGGTCACAGCGAGGAGGTCACAGCCGGGACGCCCAAAACATTAACAGAGCAGTTGAGCTGCATCCTCGTGCAAGTCAACTTTTCTACAGTCGCAATAAGCAAGACGTGCTTCCACAATAAGGTCGGGGGGTTTAGAGGAGAACAGAAAACGGGCTACTACAGTGTGTGGGAACATAACTGTCATCAGAAGCCCGTTTCCACTTTCTACCTCAGAGGCAAGAAACTACCGAGGAAAACAAAAACAAGAGGTGCTCGAAGAACTGAGCAGGAAGTGAGCTTCTATTCCCTGAGGGTCAAACACACACACCTTGAGTGAACCACTTATGGCAGCCATGCTTAATATACAGGTTAGTTTCCATTTACAGGTTTTAAATAATCATTATCAATAAAGTATCTATCTATAATAAAGTAAGGTAAAACAGTTTGCGGTTTTGGTATCAGAGTTAATGCAGATGCTCACTGTTGTGACCTGCACTAGTCATTGTGATGTTACCGTGTTGCATTTTTCATGCAAGCACAAACGTGTGCTCCTCTGCCACATCTGCAATAAAACATCTGCACAGTCCAGCAGCAGCCGCGGTGGCTGCTGAGGCTGAGGGTGTGTCACCAAGTGGCGTAACAGCCTGCACACGGCCCGCGAGTCATTCTAGGTAACTGTGTGTGGTGTTTTTACAGAAACGGCTGAAATCATTTCTCTAGTACTACAGATGGAAATGAATGAATCAATGAAGCGTGAACAACACGCTATAATCAGTCCAATAACTTTAACATATGCTTGAGAACAACGTCAACATTTGCTGCTGATGGAACCGAATCGCTTCCCGTCTGTAACCTGCAGGATTCTTCCAGAACTCATCGCTGAGCCCTGACGTGTTTCAGACCGAGCTAGTGATGGAGTGTAAGACCAACCTCCCTCCAGCTAACTTGTTTCAACTTGCAGCATCTGACGGCAGTGGAGGTAAACAACCAGCACTGGCAGCGACTGTCAGCCTCCATGTTCACAGGGAGAACAGCCCGTCTTTACTGTACCACGCTGCCTTCGCTGTGGGACAAACAATCTCCCAACCTTTTAAGAACATTTTATGTTTTCGACACGCGGGGCTCAGCGTTGGGTTCCTTCCTAAGGTCTTTGTGATGACTAGTTTCAAACTAGACTCCGTGAGAGGGACCGCCCACACGGGAGCTCCGGGGGAACCACAGACCTTCAACGGCCCATTTGTCCGTGTCTCGGCTCATTTTTTAAGTCTGCCATTACGAGCTGCTGTTACACAGCTGTTTAAAGATGGCGGCCGCCGGTGCTGCATTGGCTCGTGTGTTGGGCCGTCACTCGAGGTTCCTCTTGTGCTGGGACAGAGCCTACTCTGCTGGAACTGTCCCACATCTGGCATTTTAGTGCAGAGTGAATAGAATAAACGCGAGCCGTCATCAAAGTCATCCAACCACCATTTTTCATTTTTCTTCAGCCACGTATCGTCCCGTGACTTACAGGCTTGAAGCTCTCTGCTGCCTTCTGATGTCACGTTTCAGGCTTTTCTATCTATGATCACATTTTATCTTGTTCACTGTATAAACCTGTTTTCAGTTCCTTCTATGGCTTAAGTGAACGTAAAGGAACTTGAACAATCTCGCTGCTGGCGGGCAAAAAACAAGGAAGTAGCTGCAGTTAAACAGCAAAAATGAGTTCTGAATTATTTACACAAGGATCCTGTTTGTTAATCAGATTTAAACTGCAGGGCGATGCAAACAACACACACACCACACCCTGTGAAGCAGGCGTGGGGCTTCCTGTGTTAATAACAACAGCACTCTGCCTCTCGTGGCAGACAGGAAGTGACCTCACGTGGTGGGTCAGTGCTTTGCCGTCAAGGTGTGACCTTTCACCTCTAGAAAAGGAAAAAGAATGAGGATGTTGGGGTGAGGGAGGGGTCTGAGTTGTCTTCCCAAAACCTGAATCAGCAAATCAGGAGGAAAACTCTGCAGCAATTGAATATGACGTTCAGCTAGACGCACAAAGTTACATTATATCAGAGGTTTTCAAAAGTAAGCTTTTATTCTAGTACAGAGACTTCCTGTTTCACGATCTGCTCCTATTTTAATTTGTTGTTAACGTAAACTCAACACTTCCTCTATGTTTCAGCTTTTAGAACTTTTAGTCTGTACTCAAAAACTACTGAAGTCTGGTACGCACAATAACCCAAATTCCCCATTTAGATGGGTAATCTGATATTCAAGTGAATTTAATGAAGCAGGAGGCATCTCACAGGCTAACAGGAAACAGGAAGTACAGTGCTTGTGGTGTCTGCAGCATGACGAGGCTCTGACACGCTTTGTCCTGAAGCATAGTACATTTTATTTCAGTCGACTAGTTGTTACTTCAAGTCAATAGTTAACTAGTCATTGTGCGTCTATGATAATATTTTAATTATTTAAATATATATTACAAGTGCACGTACGAAGCGAGCTGCCTGTTAACGACGATGCTAACGGAAAAAAGAGATGATTCAGAATGTGTCGGCAAAAACAACCAGCATGGAGAAGAACACGTCCCTCCCCTGTCTCCGTCAGCTGAACCCTGGCTAGCACCAAAGATAGGCTAGCGTGATAAATTAAACCTTCGCTACCTTCTACTGTGACTCCGCCAGCTGATGTTGGGCTGCAGACTCGGAGACGGGGGCGCTCCTTGTGGACTTCACGGCAGCAGCGAGGCTGTCCCATGTTCCTGACTTCGTGGTACAAGAGAAAAGGTCCGTGTTGCGACAGTCCCCCAGATACTTTAGTTCTGGCCCTAACAACAAGAATAAAAGTTTGAGGGTTGTTGAGTTTTTTGTCTGCGGCTAACCGACCAATGAAAACTTGCTCGACTAAGACTCTATTCATCGACTGACATTTTGGACGACTACTAGGGGCCAAATTTCAAGATTGACATGAAATCCAGGATCTGTTCGTCCAGATCCAACTGCAAACTGGTGGCGTTGTTTTCCACGACAGCAGACGTAACGAAAGTGTACGTTTTTACCGCGTTGTGAGCGGCTGGCTGAAGCACGAAGCCAAGACGGGCCTCAGGTCGCTGTACAAAGACTTGTACTGTACAAACACTCGGACGCAGCGCAGGAATGTGCAGGCCGAGCAGCTGAGACACAAGAATGTTTCCTGCCTACTCATTAACACAGAGCTCTGTCATCTAACAACACTACAGCAGGACGACGGGGTGGGGGGGCCAAGGAAGGAAGGAAGGAGGGGAGGGAGGCAGGAAGATAGATCCCACTTCTCTTTCGGTGTGATGCTGTGATGAAGAATTGTTTTTCCTCATGCTGTTATAGGTGAGGTCTCCCCTCATCTGGATAAGGATGCTCCTCTTTACCTCCACAAACCTCCTGAAACACTCAGCGAATCCCATATATTCGATGGGTGTGGTTATTGTTTAGGCCGTCATCTACTACTTCAACTCATCATGAGTCGAGGTGCGTCGCCGGGATCTCGGTGGGTAACCACCTCACCCAACTATTTCCTGCTGTAAAACCCGCATCGCAGCTGAACGTCAGCAGTACGACAGACTCACACGGTCACTATCTGTAGAATTTTTGATTGCGCTTTCATGGACTAAGGTCTGCACTGCGTATTCCTGCTGCCTACTCTTAAGTTATTATACTTGTCATGTGTTTTAGATCGCAGTTGAGTTGTACGTTGCAAGAGGGAGAAACGTGCAGTGAGAGACAGTCATGGAGAGGAGGAGTTATTTCTCTCACCCGATCCGAACTGTGAGTCGTGTGATTCACTGCACGACTAGTGCTGGCAAACTAAACATAAAGAGGTTTGCAGTGAAACTTACTGGGGCTGCTAACTCGCACGCATGTCAGTAATTTGTTGCTTTTTGATTGGCCCGAAGATGCTCAAGTGTTTCTGTTTCTTATGGTTCAAATCTAAACTCTGCAGAGTCAGGTGGTCTGGCTGTGTCGGCCTGAAGATCTCTAAAGTAAGTATATATGTGTTGCAGCTGCATCCTCTGGTTGTGCAGGAAAAAGGCGAGACTCCACCCTGCAGTACAGTAATGACAGGCTTTACACACACACACACACACACACACAAGAATAGAACAAAACCAAAAAAAGAACACAACCAAACAGGACATTTAGCAGAGTCTCACCCCGACTGCAGCACAGACACTAAAAACACAAGTGCTAAACTAATTGCTCTCCTTAATCTTCACCACCATCATCATCATCATCATCATCAAATGAGAGAACAGCCACACACACGACATCACTCGAAACGAAAGAGAGCAAGCGAGGGATTAGCAGGAAGGACAATGAGGAGAGACAGAAGGTAAGAGTTGAGTTAAGAGATCACACAGTGAACACTACAGTGGCTCTGTGGTTACTGCTTCTCACACACTGATAAGTGCTGCCATGTGTAAGTCTACAGGCGGTGGGGGGGTCCTGGTGGCGTCCTCTCCACTTGCTGACTACAAAGGAAACAGCCAGCTCTCAGACGGGTGGAGTCGGTCCAGGATGCTGAAGGAGAAAAACCTGCTGCCTCAGACTCAGTTAGTGCTGATGAAGATGAAGATGATGATCTGCTGCTGCTGCTGTCAGCAATCAGCTGTCACATGACACTGAAACCAACACCGATGCTGCGTCAGTAGCAGCGTCACTAACTTTATGGAGACAAATCAAATAACAAACCACACGTCTTACAAAAGTGGTTTTGTAAGGTTTCTCATACGACCTTTCAACATTTGATGTTTATCTTGGTACAAAAAAAATGCATATCCAAGTGTTTCCAGATCTAAACATAGACGTGTGTGTGTGTGTGTGTGTGTGTGTGTGTGTGTGTGTGTGTGTGGGTGTGTGTGTGTGTGTGTGTGTGTGTGTGTGTGTGTGTGTGT
>JAVQJF010044630.1:0-24810 GCA_036023855.1 Gadopsis marmoratus | reverse complement strand
ATTTAAACACACACACACACACACACACACACACACACACACACACACACACACACACACACACACACACACGCACACGCTGCCTTTGTTGTTCAGTCATCTGTTCAGTTTTACAAAGCAACTCATATTTCTTCACTGCCACTGCAGAATCACAGCTAAATATCACAGCTAAATTAAAAGTAAATCCAGTTTATGCAGCACTTTTTAAAAAAAACCAAAACAACAAGTGTACAAAGTGCTTTACAGACATAAGAAAACCACCAGTGTGAAGCCACAAAGTATCAGAGTGTGTACCTTTGAAGTGTCTGATACAGTATCCCAGTTGCCTCCTGTCAAAGAGAAGTTTCCCGACCCTATCCGGAGAAGAATCTCCTCTGGTGTGTCGTTTGGCCCATTAGCAAACGGCGTGTACCTGACAGTAAAACAGAAACACATGATCATATTACACGCAGTATTTCATGCAATCATTTTTATTGTATACTAGTATCAAAAGGAAACATTTCACTGCCACTTTGTGGTAATTATGAATAAAACAGTTTGAAATTGTGGTGGGAGCTGATGGTGAAATTTGCAACTAAATAAGTTGACTCCATGAGATAACTTTGTTACGATATGGCGATATATATAAATAAAACTGAATTGAACTCGGCTGCACAACGAATGTCCATAATAACACCAACAGCACAAGCAATGTAAGTGGCGAGAGTGTGTGTCGATGTGATGTTTGAGATCCATTTCGTAAATTTGGACACTTCACCATTAATCATTCCCACCCACATTAAAGCCAAATTCTCCAGCAGTTGTTCTGAGTGCAGTCTTACCCTGCCAGCATGGTGTACAGTAGAACTCCAAGACTCCATATATCACAGGCTGCATCATAACCTTGCCGCATTAGTACCTGGACCACCACAGAGAAAGGAAGACACACCATTAGGGACTGAGAAAAACTATTCTTTACATGCTGCTCTTCTCTCTTATTATTTCTCCTTCTTCATATCTTTAAAATTGTATCTTGGCGGTATCAAGTCTTATATTCTGTCTAGCGTTCGTTCTCTTTTTGCTTCCATCATTTCCCCCCTCTCACCTCTGGTGCCACAAAGTTGGCGGTGTAACAGGGGGTGAGGAGCAGGCCGTTGCCTCCCCGAAGCTGCTTGGCAAATCCAAAGTCACAGATTCTGATGGAGTCAGGATTTCCCGAGTCATCCATATACAGGATGTTACTGGGCTTCAGGTCTCGGTGTACCACCTGGGGAGCAGGAGAGCAGAGGAGCAGAAAACATTACAGAAGAAGCCCAATTTTCACTCATACTTATATGCAGAGAGACCGTTTTGCTCACCCCTTGGCAGTGGAGGTAGTCAACAGTCTTCGTGATGGTGTAGAGCACAGCGCTGGCCTCCCTCTCAGAGAAAAACTTCTGCCTGAGGATCTTGTCTAACAGCTCCCCTCCCTTCATCAGCTCCGTCACCAGGTATACATACCTGCCCTCATCATACACCTGACACACACACGAACAGTAAATATGGTGACAAAACAAGTCTAAAAACTTTACTGTCATAAAATGGTCACACACAAAAATGTTACTGACGTCGTTCAGGGTGATGATGTTGGGATGCTGTCCGTATCGCATCAGGATTTCGATCTCTTCAGAGGGGTCCCTCTTAATTTTGTCTATAATCTGAGACACATGGAAACACAGACATGAGGATACAGACCGAGTAAAAAAAACAACACAAAAAAAACCTCTCCACTGTGTAATTTACAGCAGTTAACAATCTAAACTTGCAATGATATTTGAAGCAGCAAAGCATTGCCAAGAAGTGTTAGGAAGTTGCTTCAATATGCCTACAGGTGCTGAAACGGTGCTGCCCTCTGCTGGCAACACAAAGCACCATCAACATGTTCCCTCGATTTTCAGCAATTTCATACATCCGAAGGTTTGAAGCATTTATGAACCCACGTTCCAGACACCACGATATGAAAAGGACATCTAATTTACTTTGTTATTTAATTCCCCAGGAATTTAAACTGCTGAGCTTTCTAAAGCTGATCAATCACAGACTTCAAATTAGCTTTGAAATGCTGTAACAGTAATGTTAAGTTTAAAAGTAGTGTTGAATGATATGCAAAAATAATAATAATAATAATAAAAATAATAATAATAATTAAAAATAAATAAATAAATAAAAATAATAAATATATCTATCCAGCCCCTGAAAAGCAGAGGGAAATGGATGGATGGATAAAATAAATTCATATTGCAATTATTTTTGAGAGTCATTGCGATGAGTCACAATTTCAGTGGGAATGGTAATCTTTGCATTTCATTTTTGCTGAAAAAAAATATATAATATAAAAATGATGACATGATTTGTGCTGGGGTCTGTACCAAATAAGTATGTTCCCTTGCATCTGGAGAATATGATTTGAAGGCTGAGGCATGTCTGACGCACCACAATGCTTCATTTATAACATTTAAGTTGTGACACATTTGACCTTTCTAAAAAAAAAAATGGCAGCTCCTGCGATTTGGACAATATTTGTATTCATTGTTCAGCTCTATTCAAGAGGTGCTGATCATGAGAGGAAACTACATAAAAGGCTGTCACATGGTCACAGCCTCAGTGCAGCTATTTATATTGAACATTAAATGTGGTGCATCAGTGGCCTGAAGGTTAGAGAAGTAGGATTCTGACTGAAAGGTCACCGGTTTAATTCTGGAGGAGCAGGATAGATCTCGGTGAGGATGTCAATGAAAAGTGCATCCTTTGTTAGTTACTGTTGACATGCCCTTGAGCAAGGAACTTAACCTCCAACTTGCCATGTGGGGCTGTTCAGTGGTCATCAAAACTGTGATTTTACTGGGTAACTCTCAGGTGTAAGTACTTTTGCATAGTGGATTTGCTGTGGACTTACCTTCACAGCATAGTCAATGGCAGAGACTCGGTGTACACAGCGTTTACAAATGGAGTAGGAGCCGACCCCTATGTCCTCCTGCAGCTCGTACAGATCCGAGAACTTGGCTGAGCCCCCGTGCATCTGGAACGAACAAGACGTGAACTTTTAAGGTTACATTCTTTAAGATTAATTGAATAAATTAAAACGTGTTCAGGCAAAAACCAGCAGCCTCTGTCCTTCACGAGCCACGATTACACATCTGATGTGAGGACCCATAAACCACCACAATTTTCCATTTACAATGTCACTACAGTCCACTGTTGGCCCACACAAGACTACAGAAGTGTGACGTAGTTCAGACTGTCCTGGTGCTGTGTGCTCCCACAGCATTCGTCTTAACACTTCTGTCCACCAATATGCCAGCGTGGAAGGTTTGTGGTAATGTTATTACATATTCAGCAGTCAAACTGTCGCAGCAGATTTACCGCCATTGTAGTATTTGCTTCCTGACACATCACTTAATGACAAAATGCTGTCAAATTAACAGTTATGGGCTTAAACGGGGAGGACAACATGTGTGTATGGTGTACATCTGGAACACAGCAACCATTAAAGGATCATTGTGGTTGTTTTGCAACCAGGATTTATTTTTGTAGTTTCTGCCATCATGCCAATACATATTTATCCTAATTTCACTTCACTGTACCAAAGGTTTGCAGTGAATTTTGTTAAATTGAACACGGGCAGCCAGTGGAGCAAAAAGAGGAAGTGTGCAACAGAGTTTTTTTTCCACTAAAATGTTGTGATAATTGTTCAGTAACAGTTACAGATGTGTTAACTGCAGTGTTACACCTCCTCTCAACAGTGTTTTGAGGCGCCGCCTGCAAGATGTAATCTGTGTAAAGCTCCACAGTAAAGTAGCAGACACATATATTTAGTCAGTGTAATGTCGCAAAAATGGAGATTAATGGAATTATTCTTTAACTTGTGCCCAAATTGAGTGTCATTGAAAAGCTAAAGAGTAAAAATATCTGTGTGTGACCTTCAGAAGTTAATATGGTAATAATTAACCTGTGAAAATTGTGATAAGAAGACATACACAAAGTAGAGATAATGTGTGTTCACCTGAACTATAGGGAGAATGCTGAGCAGCGGGGAACTCTTGTTCTCATCCATAGGGGCTGGAGCAACAAAACTGAAGCCTTTGAAGAGCTGGTGGGCGTTTGCACTGGGAGGGATACCTGGGGAGTCTAAATATACAAAGACAATGAATAAAATAAGACATATGAACATACAAAAACACCCACAAAATTTGGGAGTTATTTCTTGTAGTCAGTGCTCAGTTGCAGTTTCCATGGCTGCAGGAGTGGCTGGTACTTTAAAGCTCAAAAGCATGTGAACAGAACGTGTGTGTGTGTGTGTGTGTGTGTGTGTGTGGGGGTGTAGATTTACCTTTAGGCGTTTTAGCGGTGAACTCGGGGTCAAAGCAGAATGTGTCATCTGGTTTACCTGCTGCAGGCTTGAATGGGGGCTGGAGCTCTCTCCTGAACAGTTTCTGAAGAGAATACAGGTGCACACACGCAGAAAACACACATGCATGTTAGAAATCAAACCCGACCGCAAGCTGTTTGGAGTGTGCGAACATATGTGAAAGAGAAGCCAAGACCCCCCTCTTCCAGATTAACCCCCTTGCATCTCTCTACAGCCCGTTCCAGCCAATAGCGTCCTGCTGGCTCTTAAACACGCACACAGGGCTATTAGTGCACACACAGTGAGAACTGGCCCTCTGCCCAGACACACACACACACATAGCTGGCATGGACTGATGGCCAGTAGTCACCAAGCCAACCGTTTGTTAGGTGTGAATCCTCAACAGAAGCTGGAGAGTTACATGTGTGTGTACATGAGTGGGTTGTGAGAGATGAGAGGCGTGTTTGTGTGTGTGTGTGTGTGTGTGTGTGTGTGTGTGTGTGTGTGTGTGTGTGTGCGCGCTCACATTCCAGTCGATGGTGGAAAAGAAAGCGTGGCGTTTGATCTCCTCCACTCCATCGGGCCCGGCCCCTACAGACACAGATCACTCTGGTTCAGTTAACCCGGCACGTTTGCTTTGATTGCTTTCAGGGGATCAAGACATTCACACGGCTTCTTTTTCGCTCAGCGGTTTTCAGCATGTGATTTAAGTGGACGCCAAAATGGTAACGAGCTCACGCCAGCGGCACAATGTGAGGGTGAAGGCACCCCATTTCCTTTTATTCCAACAGGTCACCTTACCTAGTCTGTTAGCAGGGTTACGTTTAAACAGCGTTCTCAGCAAACTCTGGGCTTCCAAGCTCAGGAACTGGGGCATTCCCAACTTAGCTCTGGGGGGAGGGGGGAGGGGGGGGGGCAGAAAATAGCAGAGAGCGACAGGTGAGTATGAACAAAAAGAAAAGCTACGGCGGATCATTACTTACATATCCAAACTTGTCTCACGTCTGTCATGCTTTGAGTGGCTTAATAATGCAGGTGCATAATGACTCACTTGAGAATCATGTTCATGGTCTCATTGCGGTCTTTCCCTTGGAATGGCAATGTCCCCGTTAGCATCTCAAACTGCAAACGCACAACGAAAGGGAATATAATCAACTTTAAAGATCAGAGCAGAAAAGATGTGTGTGTAGGATTGCAGGCAGATTGTGTACCATAAGTACTCCCAGAGACCACCAGTCCGCACTCTGTGTGTGTCCTCGCCTGTTGACCACCTCAGGGGCCATATACTCCACCGTACCACAGAAGGAATAAGCCTTCTTATCAGCATCTACTGACTCTTTACTCAAGCCAAAGTCTGCACAACAGCAATGCAAAGCAAAACGGTAAGAAACACAATAGTCACATCCAGTAATGATACTATGCAGAACTTTTATTCTTTGTGTTGGTAAAAGAAACATACAAAAGTCTGCTGAGGAAAGTCAGCCTAAAGACAAAAAAATAAATAAAAAGGTCTTGCATCTATGTTCTCAGTAAATACTGTACACGTTTAATATGAAACAGTTTCATTACAGGCTAATAACTAGATCAGACTATTCAATTACTTTCGCTGGGGAAAAAAAAGATTAAAAAAGGTAAGTCCGACATTACATTTAGTTAGCATTAAGTCAAAAACATACCTGTTAACTTTATGTGTCCCGCTTCATCAAGTAAGATGCTGAAAGAAAAGAACAGTTGTTTTTTTTCCCCCCATGGAGACTTTTAACTTTAAACAATCTTCACAACGTTAACAATGCTACAATGACAGCATTGTAGTCATCTCTTGCCTTTGCTTTTGGCTTAAAGTCACTTAGAAGTCTTAGGAAATGTTTCCAAATCTACTTTTAATTTCTGGAGATTTCAAATGGACGGCTAATTTTGAGAAATAACAGATCAGTGTACTCCATTCAAAGCCACACTGGACACATCCAGTCAGATTCTGAAACTGAGAGAAGTCTGGACTAAAGTCAAGAATGTGTGAGTTGGTATGGGTCTGTGACAATGTATATTTAGTAAAGTTATGGGCTGAAATGACTTGTGAAACATCCGGCGTATGTGGTGTAGGTCAATCCCAATGTCGTGTAAGATTATAATATATTTCATATTTGATGCTATGCTTTATGCGTTCAGTATGGGGGTAATACGCAAATTATCTTGTAGCACAATTTCTTCTTTATGACAGAAGAATCATTTTGCTTTTAGGTCTTTGGGAAGTGCACACATACAGCCACAAACTCAACTCAGTCATTCACCATGTCATCATAGTCAGGATGAGTAATGCCTCTTCAACAAAGCGCTACCTAATGTTGTTAGGAATAGGAGGACTACAGTTTAACATGTACAAGTCAAAAATCCTCAGTTGTTTGGTTCTTGTGATCACTGTGGGGTTTGAGTGTGAAAGGTCAAAGGTGAAGTCTAGGATTCGTACTTCTCTGGCTTGAGATCTCTGTAAACTATGCCCAGGGTGTGCAGATGGTCGAGGGCCAGGGCCAGCTCTGCAAGGTAGAATTTCACATCTTCCTCTGTAAACATAACCTGATAAGAACTGGACAAATTTACTCTCTGAACTCAGAAGAGGAGAGAAATTCAGCATCAAAAGAAACAAAAAAAAACACACACACACACACACACACACACACAACTTCAATATTAGGCTTCAGTAACCACAAACACACAGAAGACAGAGCATAGTTATTGTCACAATATCAACATTTCAAATAGGTTACACAATTCAGCAAGCTGTTGATTTGACATTGCCAGCAGCCATCGCTTTGCTTCTAAGACATGCTTTCAACACAAGGTCTGTCTGCAAAACAATCACACATTGTTTGACTTCCCTGGAAGCATTTGAAAAGCGCTGATCTGAGCCTCTAACTGACAAGCGACTGATGATCTTAAAGGGAATAAAGCCTCCAAGAAAAGCAATCGTGTTTCCATGAGGAATTCAAGTCATAATTTGAATAAAAAGCTAACAGAAAACAGGGGAGACTAATGACTTGGCAGCACTTCTGCTCTTATAAAATAAATAAAATATGTTTGCATACTAAATTTGCACCTGTTCCATTTGTTGTCGTCGCCATCTTAACAATTCCTTGGGGTTTTTAAAAACATATGAAGTTTCCACAAATATGTTTAAATCACTAGGGATTCAAAGACCATTACATTTGTGAATGAAAAGCACAGGCTGTATTTTTCGTTTCAGACAGAACAGATAGAAAAAGGTGCAAATAAGCTTAAAGTATAATGACATGTAAAGCAACAGGACGTCGGCTTACCTCTTTGGATAAGCGAGTGAATACATCCCCTCCCCTGAGAAAGTCCAGTATTAAATACAGTTTCCCTTCTGTCTGGAAGGCTGGGAGACAAAGAAACAAGTCAATGACCTGCAAGCTAATTATTTCATTCGGATTTCAGCAGAGACTCAACGTGTTTCGGTTACTGGGTGACACACGTTAACACTGTAACACTCTTAGAATAGCAACAGCTTGCTAACATGGAGAATGATGATAGTGATAGATCAGAATAAAAGTAGATATTAGCGTGATCTCTTGGTTTAAATCATCGTTTTTATGTCTATTGTGGCAATCTTGTCTTTTTAAAACTGAGCTAATAATAAACTTGACTAACTGGGGATCGTTGCTGTGAAATAATGTAGCAGCTAAGGATAAGCAGCTTATCCTTAATTCAACCTGCACAGGGATGCAATCTGTATGATTTATTTTATATAAATAAATAACTACAATCGCCTGCTTACAGTGTGAATACGAATGTTTCTCTTACCGTAGTGCAATTTCACTATGAAGGGATGATTGACCTCCACTAAAATGTCTCTTTCCATCTTAGTGCGAACTCTGTCCCTGACTGCAGAGACAAAACAGGAAAGGACAGCGAGAGAGAGAAATTCAACACCGAGGGCAGAACATAGCGGGCGAGTTGTGTGAATGTAGATTAAAGATACAAAAACCGCCGTTACCTTTCAAAGATGCCTTTTTAAGAACTTTCATTGCATATAACTGACCAGCATCTGGACCCAGGAGCTTCCTGACAAGGAACACCTGAGAGAACAGCAGACATTTTTTAAAAACATACAAAACGCACCACGATGGCACTGATGGAAACATTTGTTTGGTCCAATGCTGCGTTTTCCTCACCTTGCCAAAGGAGCCCTGGCCGAGGACCTTGAGCAGTTCAAACTGAGATGGATCAGCTTTCTCGCAGCCCTCTTTCACATGGTGAGTGATAGGAATCTCCTTATATGTCCCTTCATCCTACACAAACAGTATCAGTATGAGACAGCCGCACAAGACAGCGGGTATGTCATCCCACATGCACACACATAATGCGCCAAGACCTGAAGCCCATCGATACTTACACAGTGGGAGAAAGACTCTCCCTCCTCCATGGGCTCGTCCATGATCTGATGCCCATTGACCTGCAGCCAAACCAACAAATTTAATCAGAGGAGTCGGGAAGAGTAAACACTTACACAAAGTGGGTTCATCCTTGTTTTTTAGCTGAGCAGGACTATGACTGCAGCTGCTGCACGCCCACATACATGATGGAAGATTCAACAGATGAAATCAATGAGTCACATCATGCAATAACACCGTGCTTTCACTTTTCCAACTACAGCTCCGTTTGTTGTCAAACAGTATGGAGTCCATACTCTATGCCCGTCCAGCTCTCATGCTGCCCCCATAAAGCCCCTCATTATTAGCATTCTAGCTTAATCCTCACCCAGCAAAAAAACAAAAAAAAAACCAAAAACAACATGTCTGACTGGCCCTGGGAGTCTGATGTCTGCAAGGGCTGCAGTCAGCATTCAGCCTATTGAGGACAAACTAGGGTCTCACTCTTTCGGGGCTCCTGACTAACGGTGGTGGCAAGCTGATTTTTATTATTAATATTTCTTTTTAAAAAAGACCACAGACAGACATTGCTGTGTTGCGCTCAGTTTCAGCTAGGAGCCCGGTTTATGCCTCTCTTTCATTTATTTAAATAGACACTAGGATACTGTGAGCAGAGAAATGTCAGATGTCTCAGAATCTGCAAGTGCATCAGACAATAAACTGACCACCGTAACATTATCCGGGTCTGCATATTTCAGTCCTGTGCCGAGGCTCAGCCCGCATGATGTGCTCAGTCCAGAGTGTTTGTGTGTTGAATTCCATCAAGCCTCTGAAGAGGGGGAATGAGTCATAGCGCTACGCAAGCCCACTCAGTGGGTGGAGCCACCAACATACACTCACATACATCCTCAGAACAGAGGCCAGCAAACCACTTCCCAATATCTTAGCGCCGACGAATGACATTAACAACGTACACGTTCAACTCACGACACCACGCACAGAAAACAAATAAATAAGTAAAAGTCCAAGTGTAATAAGCCGAGTGCAACATCCAGGCGAGCCAAAGCCAGGGCAGTGCTGGTGTCATCATTCACACATGCATCTTCACTCCCACCTTTGCTGTGGCTCATCGCGGCTTGTAACAAGAGTGCAGCCTACACTTGCAGCACAGCCAGGCGAGCCTTTTGCAGCCATTTCAAAGAGATGTCTGACAGCCATACATACTATCATTTCAGTCACAGACACCTGGCGTTAAAAAAAAGAATAAACACCTCTTGATTAAATATCATCTTTAGGAGTCAAAAGCGGACACAAAGTGGATTAAACGGCCAGCATCGCCACTCGCCCCGTCTGGGTGGCTAAGCTGACTGTTTACCTCCGTTATCTTGGCAGCTTCCCGAAAGGCGCAGCATTCAGTAGATTAAAGTGCTTATGTGTAGCAAAGAGGTGAAAAGGGGGGGGGGGTTTGATGTAGGAATATTCGAGGCATGGCCGTCAACGATTTGCTCAGTGTTCCCACGCCATCTGCACGAAGCGAGGTCCTTCAACAGGTTGGCAAACGCGTCAGGAACGCTGCGGCCGAAGTCACAGGAGAGTTTGGTTCGACAAAGAAGAGCGTGCATCTGTGTGTGTGTTGCAACAGCTTTCAGAACAGCCACAGCAGGACAGACAGATTGTACTGCAGGTCTGACAGACTGCAGAGAAGCCCAGAGAGATGGAGAGGTTTGGGATGTCAGGACAAAACAAACAAAACAAACAGCTCATCATCAGGGGGACTGGGCCTTTTTCCACATGGAAGCATTTCAAGTAGCGTTTATCATTAGTTTCACTAAAGGAGGTCTGGAGATGATGAGTTAGCCTCGAATTAACACAAGAGATTTACATTCGGTTGTGTGTCCCGGGTGGAGAGAGTATGTAGCATCTTTAATCACAACTTCACTTTGCCAACACAGTCAATGTGCGGTCAACTGCGTAGATTGATAGTTTTGTGAAAGTCTGAGTTTCGCGTTTACGCGTCCAACCCGAAAAGGTGTGAACAACAAATGACGGCGTCACAAATCCACTTGTGTCGCCGACAGGCGCTCAGGCGTCTGACCGAACGTAACTCGGCTAATGTTAAAGTTTGAGCAAATGCAACGTTGCCGAATTATTTGGTCGCTTCAGCTGTAGACACACAAAACACATTACCGGCTCTTCCATTATCTAGACGGTGGAGGTCGAATCAGAACTTGTCGCCCCAAGTTTCAAGACTGCAACGCTGTCAGCTAGCGGGCTAACTACATGCTAACGCTAAATGCGCTAAGCTAGCTCTGAAGCGAACTCCTCTCGAGAAGTGTAAATAACAACAAAGGCGAAGAGGGGGCCGTGTGTCATTGGATAAAGAGTCCGTCCTCTGTGCTGCGGGGTAGCGAGCGGCGGCGGAAGCCCGGACGAGCGCGTATCAAACTAATAAACCCGGAAAGTGCAACAAAAATAAACACCTAACCAGCTGTTAGCATTAGCTAGCGCGTTAGCATGCATCACGGTGCGCTGCGGGTCGTGACGCGAATTTAAGCCATACCCAGATCCGCAGGCAAGCTCACTTCGGCGGGACAGCAACACGCCAAAAACAATGTTAAGAAAATCAATATGCAAGACGCGCAGTTGCCAACTCACCTCACTACTAACGCTGTTAACCTCCATCTTGTGCCAGGATCCCTCTCTTTAAGTCTAAGGCATCGTAGTCCACCTAGACCCCCGCTCCACGTTGCATGTCTCCCCCGCTGTGGAAGTCCGGCTGTTTCTGCTTTGGCGATCGGATCCAAGCCGTGTGGCGTTCGTGCCGCTATCAGGACGGGATCGGGGGGCTCGGTTGCGGGGGACTAGCTGATGCTGATGACCCGGACCACACGCTCGCCGAGAGCACCGCTACCTTGCCATGGATGCGAATATGGCGGCTATCGTGGTACCTGGTCGTCAGTGAATGAGAGTTTATTGACGTATTTATGACGCAATTCAGTTAAGGATTTCCCCCGACCAAACCAAAGCAACGGATCTGGAGATAGAAGAGGAGGAGGAGGAGGAGGAGGAGGGAGAGAGGACGTGGTGGCGCGGGGGCTTGATGCTGTGTGACATTGCTGTGACATACATACACGCATCCGGGTGACGGGACCGTTAGACCCGCGACTGAAATAGTCCCGGTTTCATTGTTAACAGTCGAGGAGTTTCATTTGTGGTTGACGCAGGATTTAAAATTGGGGAGCAGAAACAGACTCCTGTCGTGGGCGAGCCGCGGATCTAAGCCTCTGATCTTCAGGGGTGTAAATTGAAGGTTTTAAAGCCACTGCTGTAATAAAGCCCGTCCATCCCTGGTCCAAGTGGAAATAAGAGGCTTAAAGCTCCTCCACTTTCTCTTCGGCTCCGTCTCTCTCCCACAGGCACCAAAGGCTTTGTGTGTGGTGAGGAAATGGATGCACACAGCACGCTTCGTGTCTCTGTTTTGTTTAGTCACAACTTCAAAACGGGGAAAAACACAATTATAAAAATCTGATTTGGCAACTAGACAGTTCACCGTGGTAATTATTAATAATGTTGTGAATTTTATGATTGGAGTCGGGACAAATTGGATGGTGGTCCCGGTACTTTCACCGGATTAATTGGCCATAATGTTGTCTGCCACTGGAATCTACAAAAAAAACCAAAACTTAAAATTTAAATCAGCCAGTACTGTGTGTGACTGTTTTCACAGTTAGCGTTTTTAAAATGTCTACGGTAAGCTCGTATAACTCTACTTACTCAAACACGAGAAATGTGTCACATTCCTTATTGAAACGCAGCCAAGCTGATAAGTTAGAGGTCGTTTATTGTTCTCTCTGGACTGGTCCAGAGCAAGGCCAATGATTTGCAGTAAAAAAGGAATTTGTCAGGCCAACAGTCATAGTGAAGCATCAATCCGCAGGCACTGGGCATGGAGTGTGAGTTTACCAGAGTGTTTGTGTAAATGTAATACCATTCAGTCCGTCTGGTCTGAAACCAGCTTCTGTGTGGAGCGTGGAAACATCTGCATGAGTCTATGTGAGCTGATGTGCGTGAGACAGTCACTTTTGTTCTGAAACGGCTTCCTGTAGTCGCTCCTCTGATGCAGAGGGCTCGGTAACTTCAGTTGTCGTGTCGTCTTCATTTATGGTGACCAGCGGGACTTCTTCGTACGGCGGAGGCTCAACGCTGCTCGCGCCGGCCGCCGGGGAGCCGTCATGGTTGGAGAACGCATCTGCCGACGCAGCAGCAGGCTGGGTTCCTGCCTCCACACGCATGTACGAGTCCTGGTCTGAAGGCTGAGGTAGACTGGCCATGAGTTCCTAAACACAAACAACAGCAGACTCCAGGTTAGCAACGTCTTTAAACTGTGCGGTTTGACTTTGTGCTGATGTTCAAATGTGTAATTGAACCGACTACATTCAAATGGAATGTACCTGCTGTCTCTCCAGGTCATTGTCCCTCACAGCGCTGAGCAGGCTCTTTGTGAAGTTTGCAAGCTCCTGGTATTTTTGTTTTTGGTTCTCTAGCTCATGCTCTAAGAACTGCACTTCCTCGTGCTGAAACAGAATCATTCAGAGAGGCAAAAAGTTCATTCAGAGCTCGAGATCTTTGTGAGTTACAACGCTTTCACTCTAAACCGTAGACAGGCCGGCATGAACAGTTCAATTTGAAGACAGGATTGTAATTGCAGTTTGGTCAATCGGTCATAGTCCTGCGTGCGACTTCACCTTGAATTCCAGCAGGCTCTGCATCTGCTCTAGGTCTGAAGCCACTAATTCACAATCATAATCATCATCGTCGTCGTCATCAATTACTTCGATCTTCTGTAAAAAAAAAACAAACAAACACAGAGGTTAGATCTAATGATCGTGGCTTCATGTAAAGGAAATAGAAAATGAAATCAAATATGATCACACATCTTAAGCCTTATGGTGACTATTATCTGCTCTGGATTATATTCTTCATGCTTGATTTTTGTAATTTACTGTATCCTGTAAAACACTTTGCATTGCAGATTTGACGAAAGGCATTGTATTTGTAGGTAAGCTGTGATTTCTTTTATCAAATCATACTCTTGGCAAAAAAAAAAAGAAAAAGAAAAAAACTTCAACTCATTCTTGTTTGTACAACACAGTAGTGTAATGCATTACTGGACAGAGAATGGCGATGATCGTGATGTCAGACAAACTATAGAAACTAGTTGGAAACAAAAACAGGCATTGGACTCGATGGAGAACAGATGTGTAATAACGTGTATCCTCTAATAAAATGTGGACCTTCATCTCAAAACACATTATTATATTACGTCAGATGTAGCGTATCTTGGGATTATTTGTTTGACCCAAGTTTGGCTAAACAGCAGCCTGGTAATCACAGGCACGCCTTGAATTAATGCCTGATAGATCCGGATGTTTATTCGGGAATAGAGTGCTGCAGGAATGAGTCGTAAAAACTGGATAGGAGTTAGCATTGTTGCACCTCCGGTGCCCTCGTCTCGGAGTCAGCGGGGTTTCTGAATGGTGTAGCATTAGCTTTTTACATTTAAGCTTCAAAACATCTAAAAGTGGTGCGTAGAAGATTATCTTGCTGAACAAAGCGTCCATGCAGCAAAGTTTTGTTTGCCACCGAGTTTATTTTCTGCAATAATCAACAGTCCCATTGGCTTTTTGTCAAGGGAGCCAGGGCGACGCTAACCTCCGGGTCGGACTACAAAAACACCGCATCCCTACAGCACTCTATAGGAAGCGTTTGATTTGATGCCCTAAACACTAACATGAAAACAACTTCTGAATCAAAACAGTAGTTATTATTATGATGTTACTAAATTAAGTTGTCAATGAGTATGAATATTAAAAATACATTAATATGTATGAATAGTACTTTTTCACAGCAGACATTTTGACATGTCATAGCAGGAAGAGTCCCGTTGTTACTAATAACATTAACGATGGCTCCGTTCTAGTCGAGTGTCCCAGTAAACCCCGACAAAGTGACCGTGAGTCAGCATGCACAAGACCAGGACCCTGAAACTGGAGCAGCTAAATGGAATGCAGCCATTATTCATTTTTATCATTTTCACCTGTGCTTTTCCTACTGTGACAAGTCAAAATGTCTGCTGTAAAAATAAAATAAAAAAAGAAGCCCCATTAAATCTCACATAATTTACAGTACAGCTGGTGTAGTTCTGCTGCGACAAGCTAATATGAACTTATATGCTTAAGTAGAATGAGTGAGCTCTGATCCATTTTACCACATTTGAGTACAAACGTTCATCCGTACCAGTGCCCATTCCTAAGTGGCTAAATGTAACGAGGCTGTACTGCAATATCAGAGGAATAATGAAATACCACATTATTGGCCAGTGGAGCAGCAGCGGAGAAATCTGCTCCGTCTTCTCCGTCTCTGTGTTGTGAGTCAATGGTGCCATCTAGAAGCCAGAACATTGCATGAATGGTGAGATACGCGGTTTACACAGAGCTGGGTGTTGGTGTGTACATAGTATCAGCAGCCCAACCTTCAGACAGGCAGACAGATCCGCCGTCGTTCAAATCATCTCCGAGTTCAGGCGTCCTGAGCCGCTCCTCATCAGGGCTGAGGCCCGCTGGAGACTCGTTTCCTGGGAATGAGGTTGTGAATACAGCAGGCCCACCTTTAGGTGGAGGGATTTCAATACCCATCAGACGGTACTTCCTCCGCCTGTTACTGATCCATGTCTGCCAATTGGAAAAACACAACATGGTCACACAGGTGGTTTAAAAAAAAAAAAAGCTCAACTAAAATCCAAGGATATCAATTAGCGTAAAATGTAAAAGAAAATGTAAAATGTGATGAATGTGAATGTTAAGCCAGGAAAAATAATTCTTAATCAGTTACCTGTTACCATACAGCCTATAAAATGAGAGTATTATTTATTTATTATTATTATATTATGTATCACAAAACCAGATTAGTTAAAGTAGTTGAATTACACGCTGCTTCTCTACGGAGGCAAAGATTTTTCTTGCTTGCAATAACTATCCTAGTAAGTGAGATGGCAGTGGGTCATGTGTGTGTCAGGACTGAGAGACTATATTTATCAGCATTTCTACCATGGCCCTATATTTAACCACATGACTTTTACACAACTTTGAGTTAAGTTAGAAAACGTCTGTGACCTAGAAGTTACTCTTTCCTGTTTCCTTTTCACTCACAAAAAGTTCAGACGTGTCACGCAGTCTTATTTTCACTAAATGTCACAGACAAGTGGCCAGACAATGCGCAAAAGGTTCAAAGCTTTCTCTACAAAACATCTCTCTAGTTTCAATGATACTTGCTCATGGTGGGAATTGCTGGGTCTCTGTAAATAATATTATAAATAGTACGATCTAGACCTGCTCTATACGAAAAGAGCCCTGAGATAACCTCTGGTATGGTGTGGTGCAAAATAAATTGAATACCACAGAACTTCAATGCCAGGAGGGAACATGTCTCTAGATTTCTGTGTTTTTTTAACACACAAACACACAGAACAAATACAAAACTAGTTTTTAAACCCTGTGGAGCTGGTTACCTTGACTATTTCAGTGTCTACATTGAGTTGGTTAGCTGCAGCAGTGATCTTTTCCCTGCAGACTGAGCCCAGGCTGGTCATGCCTCGGTCCCAGTAGCGCTTTAGCTGGATGAGATCCCCGTCACTGAACTGAGTCCGATCCTGCAGCTGAAAACACAAACCTCTGCTTAACTACACAACATTCACACTGACGGTAAGCAGATTCTAGCTTTGTAGCAACATCAGTGTAAATGTGTAATAACCATACAGTAAACCCGGTACCTTTATGTCTTCTTTCTTATATTATAGATTCAAAATCTTGTGTTTAAAGTAACAAAAGAAAGTACTAACTGTTCTCTTTCTGGAGTTGCTGATAACCCAGGGGGCAGCAGACACACCAACTGAAGTCTGCACACAAAGACAGACAGCTTAAGTCTTTCAGTTCACTTTGAAGGAAAGCAATGACGCTAGAACCTCTCCCACCTGTGAGCTGGATTCCCCTGTAAGTGAGGTCTGTGCTGTGAGGGAGAAGCTGCCCTGAAGAGTTGTGTTGCTGTGAAGCAGTGCAGGTTTGGAGCCAGTCATCGGGGGTGAGTGGCTTCCTTTCACCACAGATACCTCAGCCCTGGTTGGGCTGGGTGACATCTGCTCCCTGTGGATGTGTGTCTGAGCGGCCATATTTGCCAACTCCTCCTCCCTTTGCCACTCATCTTCTTCATCTCCGGTTTCCATGGCGATGGAGAAGCTATGACTGATGTCCAGAGGATGGGGTGCCGGCCTATGGCTCTCCTGGCCTTTCTGGATAGACGCATGACTCGGCCTAAGTGTGTCCCCCTCGACTTTTTCTGATAGGGTGAAGACCTGCTGGATGCGAGGCGTCTGTTCGGTGGAAGGACCAGAGTTTTGTAACGGGAGGGAGACCCGAGTCTTCTGAGGGGCAGGTGGTTGAGGTTGGGAGTTGGAGTGAGGTCTGGACTGAAGCTGAGTCTGGGACTGTGAGGAAGACGACCAGGAGCGAGTTTGCGCTGTACCGTACTGCCTAGTCCAGCTGTGAGGTACTGCCCCTGCTCCTGCACTTACCCCTGCCTCCCCAAGGGATAAAGTTCCTTTCCTGGCTGCAGTGTAGACTAAAGGCCCTGAGGCAGATGTGAGGGACGGGAGGGTTTGAGAGAGTGAGACCAGCTTGGAGTGGAGGGGTGAGGAGGTGGAGTTGCTCCTGCTCTGCAGGGCCTGGTTGATCAGAGACGAGGATGTGTGTGCAGAAAGCTCAGAGTCTGACTGAGGTGGGGGGGCTGTGGGTCTTGGTCGGGGGCGAGGGACGGAGTTGAGAGAGTAGATCCCTGTCAGTATGACGTCATTGTTGTTGCTTCCGCTGCTGAGGGGAGAAGACGACGAAGGGGAGGAAGATGTTGACGAGAAAGAAGGGAAGGACGAGGATGGAGGGAGAAGGTGCACGCGATTCTGGATGTTCCGCGCTGCAGCCATTTCTGCAGGTAGCAGTGCCCCTGCCGCCAGGCTGTGATTGGATAGAGAGCCTCCGGCTAATGTGTGATTGGAGAGGAGTCCCCCTGCGAGTCCGTGACTGGATAAGGAATGAGACACACCTCCATTCTGTTCTATCCTGGAGGCGAGCTTACGTCTTTTGTTGCCGACCCATGTCTGCGGGGAAAAGAGCAAAGAGCTCAGTAACATTGCTTAAAAAAAAAAACACATTCTGCAAAACACTAGAGGGACTTATTCAGCACAGTGAGGATAATAACGTGTGACTCTGCATTAGATGAGACTCACAGGGAAGAGACTAGACTCAGGGCCTAATGACTTGCCCCAGAAGTACATGGGCATGCCTTATTAAAAAAAAAGCCACAATGGTGCAACAGAAATTATAGCAAAGACTTCTGCTTCCTTCTCACGCTCTCTCCCTCTCTGACACACACACTTTACCCGGACAACGCTGAAGTCCAGTTTGGCCTCCTGAGCACATTGCAGTATTAGCTGGAAGCAAGCCTTGCTCTGATTGGTCATCCCGTTATCATAGTAACGTTCCAGGATCCTCTGCTGTTCGGCCGTAAACACTGACCGCAGGTTCATCTGAGAGACAACCGCAAAGAGAAAGAGCCACCCCGAAAAACTTTGTATTATGTAAGAGTTCACTACTAATCAGATTATGGTAGATGATTAGTTATAAGAGATAAAGTATTTTATTGCAAACTTTTAATCACATGACACTTGTGCAATTTCCTCTCTTCGGCGTATGCACCGCAGTAAGAGGGGTTTTTGTTGCCGATTTAATTACAAAAATCACAATATTTCTTCGTATTAAACATGATTTTTGTGAACGCATTAAGTATCACATAGCTCTCTGCCCTGGAAATGATACATTCTCAGGATTACAACTGCAGCAGCAGTACCTGCGTTTTGTTTTCAAGCCATGTCACCCCCCCCCCCAGCTCATATTAAAAAATACAATTCTTGATATACTCACAGCCTGCAGGCCACGTCTTTGTGGCCACGCATCCATTCTGCTACTGGAGGGGAATGGGGCCGCCATGCAGATCACAGCAAGACCTCCATGTTTCTAGATTAGCACAATTTCGATTGCACTCATCCTGTCTCAGTGTACCTGGCACACTGCTGGGTAATGTGGCTGAGGAGAGAGCAAAGCACACGACACTGGGCTCAAGCATGTAAATGAAAAGAAGAAGAAGAAAAAAAAAAGAGTACGGGGAAAACAACAACTCAAACCATGTCCTTATGAGCACACGTCTGGACTACAAATAACAGGAGGACTGGCATTGACACTTTGTCACATAACATATTATAACATTGTAACAGCATTCGAGTTACATCAGGCACTGTGGAGCAGTAAAACACACACACCAGTGCTGATAGGACAACAGCTACTGTGCAACATCAATCTCCCCAGCATCTCCCTCAGCTGGAAACAATTTCAATCTGTGCCCTTGCATTAATACACTTATACACATTAATTGCAAGTTATAGCCCATGTCTGACTTTTTGGGCAAAAACAAATAACGGGGCCACACAAATAGCTGGAGGTGAATGGGGGTCCAGTGTTGTGAGGACCGTTTTCGAATAAAAGCTGTCAAAGCAAATGTCTAGTAAGTGTTTGCACACTGAGAGAGGAGAGAGGGGGGGAGAAGAACGAGCAGCAGCCAGCCCGGTGAAAGCAACAACACGGGGGGGGGGGGCTGAAAAATAAAGTTTGCAGAGGTTCCGAGAAACACAGAGAAATGTCACATACGGGAATGTTGCGGGACCAATAAGCATCCAGCAGGTCTATTTGGGCAGGCGGAGGCTGACTGCGCATGGCTACAGTCGATGTGGAAGAATTAGCGAGCAAACTGTCTGCCCGGTCAAGATTAGCACGCTGCCACGGCAACAGCCCGGCGCTTTAGCAACACAGACGCGACGCAGGAAGCCCACGGCGTAACTTTACGAGCGCGAGCCAGGCGGTAAACAGACCCGGGTGAGCGGCGCCGCGCCGCAGCCGGCCGCGCGGGCGGCTCGCGTTAGCGTGCAGGCCCGAGCGGCCATATCCGAGCCAGCCGACGCTAGCATAGCGTTAGCATTAGCATAGCTCCCCCAATGAATAGCCGAGGCTAAACTTTGCCGTCAAAGTCTGTGATTTCCCGACCCTTGCGTGGTCATTCCCGCTGACCCCGGCGTCCGGCGGGCGCGACGAAGGGCGGCTCCGGGGCGCCGCGCAGCGCCAGCGTGGAGTCACTTTCCCCACTTACCATTTTTGATGTCAAAATCAGACGAGCGTTCGAAATCAGCAGATTTCTTCACCAGTCCCCTTTGCTAGACAATGAAATCAGAACGTCCGATCATCAATTCTAATCATGATTGTGACGTGTGCACAGACAGGAGCCAATGGGAGCTCGAGATCATCGCTGTGACATTCGGAAAGGGCTGAAAAGGCGCCGTGGTCCCGCCCACCGTTGACTTTGTTCAGTGGGCTGCTGGAGGAGGAGGTCACAGGCAGGGAAGCAGTCGAAACTTTGGATGGGAAATGGCTTGTTTCCTCCGTCACCGGAATAGGTCAACGTGTCCTTTGAAGTGATTTTGATTCTGTTTGCCACTGAAACTGTGCTTGGACGCGCAGTAGGTGCTGGGAAGGTTGCCAGCAGGCAATGTTTAAAATGGTCTATTTCACTGCAGGACACAAGAACATGTTAGTGTTTAGACAGACAGCAAATGTCCTGCCTTTACCTTTGGAGCATTACTTGGACTTCATGTTGACAGGAAAAGGTTGCACATGATGCTTCATGTTGAAGTTTTGTTCACGTCAGCATTTACAAATGATTTGTTTACATTCATATATATATGACACTTTGCAAACCTTGCTTAACCTGCTTTGATAATACTGCTTTTCACTGTAGTCACCCAGTAAAACAACCTTAAACAGAATCGTATTACTTTCTTCATAATCAAATAGACGCAGGAGCTTTAGTTAACTTAAAAAATGCTCTATTCCCAAACAGCTCTTCGTCCTAAAATAGGTTATAATGCACCGTCAACAATGAAGACGGATGTTGGTACTGTCTTATTACAGTCTTAATAGCTTATTGACATTTTTGCTGCAGTGTGGCTAACAATATTTATTATGGAGAGAGACAGACAGAAAGACTAAGAGCGTGTATAAGAATCTGGCGACAGCAATCCAAACCATTAGGCAAATGGGGCAATAAATGTTGTCTCCTATGAACCAGCCGGGACGAAACAAACACGGCCTCATAAAAGGTACACTGCCAATAGCATAAGCACAATCAGTGACTGCTATAAATTGTCATTTGAAGGACTTCTCAAGTCGTTATTGTTGCTTTGTAGAACATCCCTCACACGGGAGCGACATGGCATTCTGCACTTTAAAGCAAACTAGCTTTGTCAGTTCTCTGTAACAGAAATAAAGTCAGTTAATCTATAATCACTGTGTTTTGTGATCTGTTTCTACTGTGTGTGTGTGTGCTTGCTTATCTAGTGTTATTTCCAGATTTAGCTATTTATATATGTAAATGCACAGGCAGTATACAGACACCACTTAATATGACTGTGTCCACTGTGATGATGACGAGGATGAAGGAGATGACAGTGGTGTGTTTTCTTATTTGTGGTCTTTTCTCCTTTAGATTTATTTCCCCTTAAATGTTATGTCTTATTTTGAGGGCGGTGTTGTCTGTATACATCTACCAATCTATACATGCTACTTTCTCCATAAAGTGAGCCTTATTTGGGTGGTGGTGGTGGTGGCTGTGTGTGGAGCGCGTGCTCTAATCCATGACGTCACCTGTGCCCCAGGTGCGCAGCAGGGGGCGCTGTTCCTCGCTGCTGAGCCCTTGCACCGAGCAGCGGCGCCTGACAACTGATGCTGATTTCCTCATCCACAGACTGTGAACTTAAAGAGACCAGCTGCCCTTACTTCGCCTTGCGATGTAGCACACGCTGCCTACTGGCACAAATAACATGCAGACAATAACAGGTTTTCTCTACAGACAAAAAGACTAATCCTTCCCCTTGAGAAACTGCAACTAATAAAAACATAACAGGTACCTACAGTGGCATATGTCTGTGGTGCTCAATAGACCCACTGCGCTTTATAGGTGATGTGTTAGGGTGTTTATACAATTCATCAAAGTTATTTTTGCATAGAGCCTTTCTTGCTCCCTCTCTGTATGCATGTGCATGTGTGGGGGGGGGGGGCATAGAGAGATCCTCCCTATATGGTGTGCGTTGCACCATTCCCTGGTCTGTATTATGAGTGGTGGCCCTTGTGATGCTGCAGCGAGGCGGGCGGGAGGAAAAAGAGGAGAGGGGAGGGGTCGCTCCATCCCCTCGCGCCCACCGGATCCACCTCTCACAGCGCGCGGGCTTGCTGGCGGGAAGGCACGAGAAAGAGAGACAGAGGCGGAGAGCTAGGGAGAGAGAGAGAGAGAGAGAGGGAAAGAGAGGAGGGAGGGAAAGAGAGGAGGGAGGGAAAGAAAAGAGCGCGTGTGTGCGTGTCAATGTGTGTGCGCGTGGATTGCACCACACCGCATCCCGTTCACCGTTTCTGCAGACGACCATGCTCTGATGGAGAGAATAAAACTGACAAGCCTTTCTTTTCCCTCAGATTGATCCGCCGTCGTGTCATTCCAGATGTGACTGACAAGTCGTTTTATGTCGCCTGCATTGAGTCCTGTGCTGTTCACCTCGGAGAGACTGTGACACCATGGCTTTGGTTATGGAACCTATAAGTAAATGGACACCAAAGCAAGTGCTGGACTGGATGAAAGGTAATTTTGGATCACCTTCATTGCATCGGGCTGATAATGTGGCTCGGCTGAGGATGAAGATGAGGATGATGATAGTGGCTGGTGATGGTGAGCAGCGGAGGGCCACACTGTGTGCATGTGTGTTCTCCAAACCTGCAGGCTGACGTGTGTGTTTTTTTTTTTTTGCCGATGTAACTGACTCGTGTGAGACTGATTAAAGTCACCAAAGTAGAGTGAATGCGTTTGAGCCGGTGCAGAAATGGATATCCCCAAGAAGAAGGGAGTGGATGCTCAGCATTCTGTCATCTCGCTTGCTTGAGAGCGCAAGCCAAGCCTATAGGATGCTGCTGCTGCTGCTGCTGACTCCATCAGTAGCAGCAGCAGCAGCATAGCGCCCATCAGTGAATGTGGAAGATATGTCATCTGCGCTTTCACTCACTGGCACATGCTCTAAGCCCATATCACCACTCCACTGTGTGTGTGTGTGTGTGTGTGTGTGTGTGTGTGTGTGTGTGCGCGTGTGTTGGTGTGTGGGCGCGTGCATGATTAATGTAGTTAGCTGCATGCAACACCCCCCCCCCCCACCTCCTCACGCCAGCCGTACAGTCAGTTTCAGCACCCTGGACAGCGCAATGCCTACTGCCATATAAGGCAAACGCACCGATAACGCTGGCTGGTTTTTGGTGTTTTTTTTGCTGGCTTTGCTGGCTTGAGAAACAGACAGTATGAATGAGTAATCACTAATCATGCGTGTCTGTGTGTGTGTGTGGTAGGAGCTGTCCTCACACACTCACTGAGAGAAACTGTGGTAGGCCTATTGACAGACAATGGATATGGGGAGGGAGGGTGTCCGCAATCCCTTACTTAAGAGGATGACTTAATCATTGCTGTGTGATGACTTCAGCTCACAATGTCACTGTTCCTATAGATACTTTTGGTCGTGTGTCTGCATTAGTTACACATGCACACACACACACAAACACACGCGCACACACACACACACACACACACACACACACACACACACACACACACAGAGTGAGCAATTCTATCATCTAATCTATGCATTTCCTATCACTCCATATTCCTAAATTTGTTCCTTGTCATTATGGCACTAATGTCTGAGATTAGAAGTCAAAGTGGTTGATAGACCCTCAGGGGACACGGCGAGGGAGAGTTTGGGATACGTTACGATGAGTGATTACGACGATGTTCCTGGTTTCATAATTGCTCCCCTCAGCCACAGTAAGCAGCCAGTGGAGTTACCCTCACAGCATCACCCTCTGCTCTGTGGAGGATTTTGCCTGGGAAGCGTTGCTCCTCACCGTTCATTTAGAGGGGGCTGAGTTGCCAAATATGGTTGCAGTTCTGCAACATGGAAAACACACCATAAATGTTGGTTTTGGTTCAGTGCCTTTTCATGCCGCACAGACACACTCCACAGTCAGTGACTTGTGGACACATTTGTACTCAGGACATCTAAAAGTAAGCAAGCTTTTAAGGAGAGAACGTCCCGTCACACGAAGCCAAATGTGGAGTTAATTACACTTGTGTTTTAAAACATGCTGCCAGTTTAGGGCCTGTAAGTTTTCAACAAGTCAGTCCCCCAAAAACCACGTGCTAAAATAAAATCCTGCACGTGGGAGTGATGTGGCTTCCTCAGGCTCCAGGAATGTTAGGTTTAAGGAATAAGAAATGTTGCATATTATGAAGACTGGATATGACTGGCAGACATGTTGGTTTTTGTCTGCTAATGAGGCACAGACACAATGTAATATCAGCTATTTCAAGCGTCATGTTCCTCAGTGTCAAATTGGGATCATTGGGAAATCACCACAATAGGAAGGCTCCAGTGTAATTTAAAGCTTAGCATGACATATGAAGATGTTAGTGAGTGTCGAAGATTTAAACCTACGAGCTGAATCTGGAAAAAGAAACTAGTGATCATATTTCATTATTTGCCATGCAACACATGCTATTGTTTGCAGGTTTCAGGTAACCTAATACACCAAACCAACCTTTGAGGTTTGTCATCGGCAAAAGTCAAGACAAAGAACGCAAGCACGCGATCGCACCAAACTCTGGAAGGAAAACGGTTTCATGTCATTACTGCTCCACTCTTGGTCTCCTCATAGGTGATTCACATAGCTTCATTCTCATAGACATATCTCCCAGCGTTGTCCCTGCTACTGTGACGGGGGGGGGCCCCGCCCCGGCGGCGGGGGGTGGGGGGGGGGCGGG